>OVAW01000007.1:0-48043 GCA_900406365.1 Heliophila coronopifolia | reverse complement strand
ATGAAAGAAAGATACAAGCTTTGAATTTGGTTCATGTATATATAAGAAAATAAAGATTAGAGAAGTGTGAAACTTTGACAAAAAAAAAAAACTTGCAGGTAATATAACGATTAAATAAACTTTTAATTTCTAAAAGTAAGCATCATGATCATTAACTTACTATCCATTTGGCAAAACATATTTTCAATTATATTCGGGTTCGGTTTCTAAAATAAAACTCATTAGGTTTTCAGGGTTTTTTTCTAGTTTTCAGAAATTCGGTAAATTTCGCGAAATTTCAGAAAATTTTAGTTAAATATTGATATCATTTTAATATTTATATTTATAATTATACTTTTGGTTTTATGTTTCAAAAAAAATATTTATGTTTTAAACAAATTTAGTTAGTTTTTATTTAAACTTGACATAATTTTAATATTTATGATATTAGAGAATTTTGGTTTTTCGTAAAAAAAAATTGGATTTATTTGATATAGAATTATTAATTATTTTTTTCATTGATATGTTTTAGTAAGAATTTTTTTATGAAAACTATTACAAATTATTTTACAATACTAGGAAGACTTATTTATTACCATCAAAAATATTAAAAAAAAAAGTAATGCAAACTAAAGTATCACACAGCTAAACTTAAAATGAATTAAAATAAAATTAATCAAAAGTCCAAAAAAAACTCAATACAATGGATAAAATTATTTTATTTAGGGAAACAAATTTACTTATTTGGGATTCATGTTCGGTTCGGGAATTTCCATTACTCATTCGTGTATCAAAATTAGTCCCGATCAGAAAATAAATTTGGATCAACTCGGTTTGGAGATTTTTTAATTCGGGCCGGTTTAAAAAATATCCAATGAGAAGGTAATTTTTTTTTTTCCTTACTATTTAATAATCATAATTGTTTTCATTTACATTTAATCCTTGAAAACTTAACGTCAAGATTCATCTTCTAGATTTTTAAGAATTCTTATTTTACGGTTTTTAAATAGAAGTTTATTTAGTGCTAAAAAAAAAAATAGATATTTATTTTGCATTAGATATCAAATTGGAGATTTTAATTTCCCCTAATTAGATTAATACGCGTAAAGTACAACGATATTCTACCTAAGAAAGATTTTAAAGACATTTAAAGAAAACAATAGAATATTCTGCCGCGTATGAAACAAGTGAAACATGTAAGAAGATTTCAAAGACAAATCTCACTTCTCTGTTTTATTATTCATTATAAATTTGAATCGTGGGATCAAATCTTGTAAACAAAAATCATCAAATAAGAAGAAAAAGATTGTAACTTTCTTGATTGAAAAAATGGCATCGAAGGACGCAGGAAGGCCGTTACCGAAATTTGGAGATTGGGATGTGAATGATCCGGCAACGGCCGACGGATTCACGGTGATATTCACTAAAGCCGGTGAAGAGAAAAAGACAGGACAGAGTTCGGCTAAAACGACGGCGACTTCTCAAAAGAAAGAAGATAGTGATAAACCAATGGCCAAGAAATGGCTCTGTTTTACTTTTGCGTAAAAATTTCATCCTTTTCGAGGATTTAGTTTTGAGTCTCGAAACAAAATCTCTGTTTTTTTTTGGTGAAGACAAGCTCTTGAACATCTAGTGTTGTTCAAATTCGGACAAATTTAATGTTTCTTTGTTGTTGAGATTTTTTTTGTTTGTCTGGAGAAATGGGTTTTAATGAAACAATTTTAAAGAGTTATTTGGCTCTTTTTCCACAATCTTAAATTCTAAGGACGCTAAATTACAAAACCCTAGTATACTTGTGGCAAAGATTAAAGAACAAGCTCACCTTGAGCCACGGTCGTATCTCCACCGGTCTGGACTCCCATAAGGAGAGTAAGATCGCTCTCTCCTTGACCTTTCTCTCTGAGGCGGTGGTGAATATTCCCGTCTTCTTGACCGTCCATAATCATCACGCCTAGTATAGTGTCTACCTCGGTCACGACCTCCTGAAAACAGTTGACAGTTTTGTTCTGTTTAAACGAAATTTCAAAATGCTTTAAGCTTGGCCCGCGGAGATATACACGATTCGGCCAGAAACTTCGAGGTAAACAAAAAAGAAAAATAGAATAGAGCTTTTTACCATGATCCCTGTCACTTTTCAAGCCACGGTAGTGCCCTGGAGTAGGAGTTCTTGGACGCTTTCTCCTTGACTGTAATATACAAAGTATCAAAGTACATCAACAACTATGCAATGGAGACAATTTCAAAGTCACCAAAGAAAAAATCAAGAGTAGTTGAGAGTTATATAAATGTTTTGGTTGAGCAAAATATGATTAGTTGATCTTGATCATTTGGAAAAGCTGTTTAAGCTTGGGTCACTGATTTAGGTGTCAATTGGGCGAGCGGGCCGCCCAACTGCGGTTTTAGAAAATGACTCACAGGCTAATAGGTGGGGAAAGTTTAAGCCCATGCGGGCTTGCGGCAAAAAATGTCTTTGACCATGATCGTACTGCGCGGACAAGGGGTGATAGTGGGATGGCACAAATTTTATTTTGTCAAAACATGAATACGGTCGGGCGGGTGGTTAAGGACTTACGGGCTTGCAGTCTGATGGATTTAACGTTCGCGGTTATGGGTTATATATGCTAGGTATTAGGGTTGATGTTATGAAATGCAGGCTATATGGACTAAACCGAATAACCCGGGGCGGCCGCTTAGCCTGTGGTCATATGGTAGGCCGCAGTTAATATAGGCCTAAATTCTAGTGACCATGACCGCCCCGATGGGGGTGGGGGGGGGGGGGCATTTTAAACTCATTGCATGTTGCAACAAAACTTCAGCAATAGGAATTTACCCTTTCAACAGTAATGTATCGGCCCTCCATAACCGACTGGTTAAGGTACTTAATGCAGCGGTCAGCATCTTCATAGCTATCCATTGTAATAAAGGCAAAACCACGAGACTCACGAGTGCGGGGCTCCACCACAAGAAAGCACGACGCAACCTAGGAAGAAAATAACTTATTAACAAAGGTTGGCGATTTAACTCAACCGAAGAAGGATCAGCATAGACATAATTACCTTTCCCTCCTTGGAGAAATGGGCTTCAAGCTCTTTCTCTGTAACCCTTGTAGACAAGCCTGTCACGTAAAGAGTATTCCCGGGGTTTTCAGCTTCAGTCCTGCCAACCAAAATACAAACATTAGAAACAATAAAGCGACTAAGTCATGCGATGAAGTTGACAAAAAGTAACCTTCCACGGCTTCTTGACCTCGACCTAGAAAAGATAGGTCACCAAAAATAAGATTAGCATATACAAAGTTTTCTAAGAGTAACAAAATCAAAAGATATATGATACAATAACTAACCTTCCACGGCTTCTTGATCTTACTCTATGCCTTGGGACGGACCTCGACCTCGACCTTGACCTAGACCTAGGTATAGACCTGGATCTTGATCTTGATCGAGACCTGGACAATTCTTTCCGGGGTGAAGGAGATCTTGAATCTCTGAAGCAGAAAAAAAGTTAAAAAAATCATACATCCTGTGCCTAATCCTACTTCAAATCTATAATGTATGTAAGAAATGAGGCATTTGTTCACTTCATCAGCATCTGATCCCATAAATCCTCCATTTTTTTATTTGGTTTCATAAGCTTAAGAACTTTGAAGAATCACGGTAGAAGCGCCTATGGAAGAAACCCAGAAAAAGGAGCTATATCAAGTGCAGCACATGTATATCTCAAAGACTGGCTCTATCATAAGAAGTGATCATCCAAGGGACTATTTTTAATCCTAAGATCTAGACATTGGTTATCTATAACATCTCTCACTCAGACCTCTTACTTTGACAAATCAGATGAGTTCATCACTTCTATAAGGGAATCAAAATATCGTCATAATCAAACATCAAACGGAAATACAACATTATAATCTCACAAAATCATTTCTGTAATCCAAAATTAGGGCTTAATTTAAGTTAAAAACTCTCAAATCATGTATACAGAGCTATCAGTGGTTCATAACCTAGACCGTAAATGCAATCAAATGTCAAAGGAGAAAACAAGCATCACGTCAATCGAATTGTACAGAAAATTGATTTCGCTAAACAGTAATGAGATTCGAAGCAACAGAACTGAATCTACCTTATTCTAGGAGAATTCGCCTGCAAAAAAAAAAAAGACGAATTTAAACAAAATTTCCAGTAATTAGTTCAGTTACCCCAGAAAACGACGATGAAGAACGAAAAAATATGAATCCAGAGACTTACCATTGCGAAAGAAACAATAGACGGAGAAAAATTAGGGTTTACTGATGGAATCGTCAACAATGAAAATATAATTACGTCGTAATCTTCTCTGTATATAAACAGAGCATAGTTAGAAAAAATCCGACGTGGCAACTCACTTTGGATTTTTGTATTTAAAACTTTTAGTGAATCTTAATAAAAATTGTTTGAACATTTTCCATATATGAAAATATTTAACTATTTAGTGACTCGGGTCGAAACCCGAACCTTTTTTCTGGATCGGAAGTCTTCTTGCTCTTTAACTAATTTAAATGTACGTTACTTCCAAACCTCGCAGAACTTATAATTATGAACTTTTTACCACCATAAATGATAACTCTAGATCAATCCGTGTATTACTTTTTAATTTTACACTTATAATTAAACACATTCTGTACGTATTATCAAACACAATTATTGAATTTTTATCTTATTATCTAATTCCCCTAAAATTTAGTAGTGTTAAATGAAAAGGTTTTATTTTTTTATATTTTTTTATTACTAATACCAAATCTAATCCATATATTTTTATTATGGTTTTAAGATAGCTTCGTTTAAATTTCAAAAAGAATAAATTATAAATAGATGACAAATTTTTCATTAAAGATACAACTTGTATTACTTTTAATTTTACGCTCGTAATTAAACACAATTTTTTACATGTTATCAAACAGAATTATAAACTTTTATCTTATTACAATATAATAAAAACGTAAAATGATATTATTATTTTTATTATTATTATTATGAGTACACTACAACGTTGTGAAAAAAAAAACACTAACGTTAACAAAACTCTTTTTGACTACTAAGTATTAAATAAAAGGTTGACCATCTCAATTTTGTGGATAAAATTAAAGAAGTGGGTAAATCATGTTATTCATAATGTCGAACATGTTCTTAGCACATCTCAATTTATAAATTAAACGAATAAATTTAAATTTAAAAATAATTATTACTATAAATACAAATAGCCCCAGTCTAAAATGTTGAGAAATCCATACTCTATTTTTCCTAATATTGGTTTAGCTTGATTGAGTAATTAAATTTAAACTTATAGTACTCTTTATTTCACCCTAGAAATTACCTAACCTAAAAAAAGTTTTTCACTATTTTTTTCAACCAAAAATTATTCACCTTGATCAATTTATTTCAACATTTGACCAAGAAATTATATTTATTGAATATCATTATAATTATGATATTCGAAGAAAATATCAATACATAACTAACAAAACTAATGAAATTTATGCTAATAGATCAGTTTCTTGTGATCTAAATTGAAAAAAAGAACAATTTGATAAGTGAAATAAACGGATAAATTTCACATTTTTAAACACCAAATTTTTTTCACATAAAATTTGTTTTCGATCGATCTAATCAAAAACATATCTATTTAAAAAAAAAATGCGAAGTTAATAAAAAAATACATTTTTTTCTTAATAAAAAAACTATGTAATATTTTTCAGCCTTAACTTTGTACTTTAAAAATTAAATAGAAATGGCTCAAAAATATAATTTATATTTGAGATTGGTTGGACTTTTTATTTTCATCGGTAAAATTGAATTTATATTAGTTTTTTTAAATAATAACTTTAATTGGGATTTCCGTAGAAAACTTATGATATAATATTTGGGGTGGGTGAAAAATATACTTTAGTTAGATAAACTAATTTAAAAAAAAATGTTTTTTTATCAATAAATATTTTGATATATATTTTTTTATTAGTTATAGTGGCTAATTTAACTATATTTAGTTTTTTTTCGATTTGAGGCAGACCTATTCGAATCCTAACAAGATATAAAAACACAGAGATGATAACCATTAAACTATTTGTATTTCACTTTTAAATCTACTATTTTGATATAGAACTTAAAATTTGATATCTACTATTTATTAAATTCAAGTCGTTCCGGGTTCGAGACTCGAGGATGCGTATATTTAAAACTGGCTAAAAGGACTAGCGTCGAAGTCTCCTGGCCAGGGAAAGGGTTCGGGCTTCTGCCTGGATCACCCTCTGCTAACAAAAAAAAAAACTCTAAAAAGGATAAAAATTATAATGAATGTGATTGAAAATATTTACAAAAAATTATAAAAGCTAAAATTATTAGAAAAACTGTAAAATTAAATATTAATAAATAGAAAAATTTAATTATTTTGAATATATGGTAATATTTTTAAATTTACATAAAAATAAATTGAATGCTAGAAACTATATGGTTTTGATATTAAAACTTAAAAATTGATATCATATAACAAAAGTTATATTAAAAAAAAATGAAACAAAAAAGAAGAAAAAATGTGAAATACAAAAGTCAAAAGTCAGCTTCCCTAGAGTCTGTATCTAACCAATACGCGGAAGACGAAGACAAAACAGAATCAATTCAATCTCATGAAAAATTAATAATAATAAAAATTGTATATAACTTAAAATCACCAGTTTGCAAGCTTTCTCTGCAATTTCTCTTCAATGTCCTCTTCTTAGATCTTGATATCATTAAAAAAAAAAAAAAAAAATTCAAAATCAAAATCCATGGCGGCTAAATCGAAGAATTTTCGTAACCAGTCTCGAAGATCTCCATCGCGATCTACTCAAGCTTTCACAGCTCTCATCCTTCTCCTCGTTGTGATTTTGATTCTACTCGGCTTAGGGATCCTTTCCCTGCCTAATGCGACCAGAAAGTCTTCCAAGACCAATGATTTGACAAACATTGTCCGGAAGAGCGAGGAGAGGTTAGGTCAACGGTTGTTTTGTTTGGAATTGGAAGTGATTTTTTTTCTGAATTGATTTTTTGAAATTTTTTTTTGTTTAGTTATGGAGATGAGGAAGGGAACGGAGAGCGTTGGGTTGAAGTGATTTCATGGGAGCCTAGAGCTGTTGTTTACCACAATTTCTTGGTAAATTTGGCTTTCATTTGAACTCAAATGGCTTCTCTTGATTCCATATTTGTATTTCTTGTTAGTCAAGATAAGAGGATTTGAGCTTGTTTTATGCTATAAGTTTTGATCAATTGAGTTGACTTTTTTTGTATACATACCGTAGAGGCTTAGAGTTTAGATTTTGGATCTTCTTGAATCCTTTGGTGCAGAATGTTCAATGAAATGGCTTATAGGGATTTATTGCTACATTTTGATAGATCGAGTTGACTTTTTTTCTACCGTAGAGTTAGATTTTGGATCTCCTTGAATCTTCAATTGAAGAATGTTCATTGAAAATGGCTTAAGGGGATGAGACACAGTGAGAAATTGGAGCTTTTTATTGCTAGAGTTTGATAGATCGAGTTGAATTTGTTCTGCACCAGAGTTTAGATTTTAGATCTCCTTGAATCTTCCATTGAATAGCATTGGAAATGTTCAATGGAAATGGCTTAGAGGGATGTGATTGAAATGTGATTTGGGGGATTTGTGTGATGATATGAGTTATTCAATTGGAATGTCTGAGATCTGAACTTGGGATTCTTTTCATTGTTGTATCTTTAGACCAATGAAGAATGTGAGCACTTGATCAGCCTCGCTAAACCAAGCATGGTTAAGTCAACCGTGGTTGATGAGAAAACCGGTGGTAGCAAAGATAGCAGGTCTTTCCTCTCACCCTTCTAGTTTAACTTAACTTGGGATGGTTTTCTGTTTGTTAATTTGCGAATACGGTTCCTTTACAGAGTAAGAACTAGCTCGGGAACTTTTCTTAGAAGAGGACAAGACGAAGTTGTTGAGAGAATTGAGAAAAGGATCTCAGATTTCACCTTCATTCCTGTCGGTAAGTACCCTTCAGTTGCGCAGAAGGAAGTATCGAAACATCTTAAGATCACAAGTTGCAGTTAATCTTGATTTCTTGATTATTGAAAACCCCGCTTTTCGTTGTAGAAAATGGAGAAGGACTTCAAGTTCTTCACTACCAAGTTGGACAGAAGTATGAGCCACACTATGACTATTTCTTAGATGAATTCAATACCAAGAACGGAGGACAACGAACCGCTACTGTACTTATGTACCTGTAAGTAACTAAAAAAGATCTCATAATCTCTGTTTTGTTGAAGAAAATTTTGGTGCTTTAATCTTCTTTTGCACGCAATACTCTAGGTCGGATGTAGATGATGGTGGCGAGACTGTATTCCCAGCAGCAAAAGGAAACATAAGCGCAGTCCCATGGTGGAACGAGCTTTCAAAATGTGGTAAAGAAGGACTCTCTGTTCTACCAAAGAAGCGAGATGCTTTACTTTTCTGGAACATGAGGCCGGATGCTTCTCTAGACCCGTCGAGTTTACACGGTGAAGCAAAACCCCAAAACTCTCGTATTTTTTTTGCATTCCCTTGAAGATATTCTCCGTCTCTGAATATTCTTCTGGTTTGATTTCAGGTGGATGTCCGGTGGTGAAAGGAAACAAATGGTCGTCTACAAAATGGTTCCATGTTCATGAGTTTAAGGTTTAGGAGAAGCCGAAAAATGCGAAAAACTGTGAAGGTAACCTCTTAAATCTAAAATCTTTATATATCAAATGATATATTCAAGATTGTATCTTCAAGTGTTAATTTTTATCGCAGACATGGAAGCTCAAATTGGTGTGGGTACGGTTTAAAACAGATGTGTTGTGTATTTGCCTTTTAAAATGAGAGATCCTTAGAACTTTTTTGTCTTTTAAACTAAGTTGAGTTTTTTTTTTTTGTAATTTTAAGACGTTGTTGTCTCAAGTTTTAAAACTTTTAAGAATTTTTAATACAACTTTCTTTTGCCATTTTCTCTTGCTAATATATTTTAATTATGTTTATTAATTAAAAGTTACATATCAAAAAACGTCGTTAATACTACAAGACTAATCGTTGTTCGTTTATTGGAAAGTTGGTATTTTTTTTTTTCAAGTTTTAGTATATGTCGATGGTTTGATTTTATTCAGAGTTTTATTCTAGACATCAATCTTAGAAATATTTTTTACCAAAAGAATTAACGTCCAAGCTCATTGTTGATTTTTTTATAAAAATTGGAAACTTATTTTTGTATTTTTTATCAGAAGTTGATATTAACTTCTTTAATATTTCAATTTTTTCTTAATAAAATTAAAACACAATTTACACTTTTCAAAATATATATTTAGTAGAAATTTTATAATTGAGAAAAGAGATTAATGGATGATGAAGTTCGATGAATGTCTTCGTATGAAATTAATTCAGGAAAAGAAATCAAATGAAAATAATTTGTTATTATTTTTTTTTTTTTCATTACGCTTTCCACAATGAAAGTCGTGAATATGTTTTCTTGAGTAGATTTGCTTCGCCCTAACCCAATCGAAGGGACTCTTGGAGTTGTTTTGTTATTCACTATACAAATCATAGCGTTATATACATTTTAAATTTATTCGATAATAAATACAGAAATTGACCAATTTAAGTAAAAAAAAAAACAGTTTAATTTCTTGTTAGTTTATTCAGATTTGGAAAGGACACGAAACAAATGTATCTGATTTAGTGGCCCACGTACAACATGACACCATACACTATTAAATTTTAGAAGCTTCGAGTCAATAAAAATATGTGGCATCTTGAACACGTTCTTTTCGAAATGATATTATCTCGGAAACAAATTTTATTTTACGATCGACAAAATTTATTTGAATTATTTTTGGGC
Source organism: Heliophila coronopifolia (assembly GCA_900406365.1). NCBI lineage: Eukaryota > Viridiplantae > Streptophyta > Magnoliopsida > Brassicales > Brassicaceae > Heliophila > Heliophila coronopifolia. The sequence goes on along the minus strand of OVAW01000007.1, from coordinate 38,181 downwards.
TAGAGTATAGACTGAGCTCTCATGTCATGTTAAACTTTATAAATTTTCAATTCAAAATTATTTGACAACTAGTGAATTAATCAAAATATTTTATATATTACTTAAATCTCATCGCCACTTTATGGTTTGGAAATCCAACACTTCTCCTATAAATGATAGTTATTTTATAATTGAAATGTTAAGATATTATTTCCAATTTATTATTAATTAAAATATTTGTTCTGCAATGTTATCTAACCATTTGTTATCAATCATAAAATATTTTTTAATCACTATTTAATTTGCCGACAAAAAAATCACTATTTAATTTATTCATTTTTTTTGTCTTCCATCATTTTAACTCTTTTCAAATTTTGAAAACTCTTGGGAGTTATTATATTATCTTTGGCTATCGACTATTTATTATGTCAATAAAATTTGTGTATGGGACTGATATGGTCCCAATGCCTTAAAGATTAGATTGAATAAAATTAATCTCCATGAAATATCTTCGGGACGATATTTGTAAAAATATTATATAAATACACGTTTATTATATTCCAATATCGTGTATTTATTATTATGATGCCCCTTGTGTTAAATGTATTTTAATGAGGTCGAAATAAAATAATACTTTTGAGGCAGCCACTTCATATTTCTGACATCGAATTCAATATTAGAACATCTATTAAATGTCGTGTGTATAGAGGATGTGTTACAAAGTTACTCGACCCATTCTCGTTCAGTTTTTGAGATCGCACCTTACTCACCTATCATTTAGTTTTTTTTTATATAAATAAATTATTTTAGTATTGTCACCTATTAGGGGCTATTTTAATTTTTTGATGGGTGCAAAAATTAAAATATAAAAAATATACGAGTGAAGTTGTATATTTTATTTTAAAATTTTATCCAACCCGAGTGCGTAAATTAAATTCGTTGATAAATTATACCGAAAAACGAAAAAATCATTGGGTGCGGATGCATCCCCTAACCGTAAGCTACCTCCGCCAGTGTCACCTATGACTAAAATTTGAAAGTTATTTAACTATGGGGTTATATGTTGTTTTTAATATTTTAATTATTTTTATTTTAGGTGAAGATATGAATTATATTTTCATCATCAAACATTTAACAATAATAACAATACCACTTGTGCTAATAATAATGTTGTTTATTTCCAGAATTAGGAACCGTCTTGAAATTGTTCAAAATTTTGGTGGTTAAAAAAAACTAAAATTTGAAATTATTTTCTTATTTTTTTTTTAAACTGAAATTTAAATATAATAGAAATGTTTTTTTATAAAATTTAGGATCAGAACAAATGCTTTTTCTACTCTATTTAGGACCATATGTCCAAAATAGAGTATTTTGTGCTACTATATGCAGAAAAGGATAACAAGACATAAGATATTTTTTCTTGTATATAAAAAAATATTATGATAAGCCAATTGTGATTAGCTCAATTTGAAATATTTTTGGAGAAATTTTGATGTAACAGATATGAGTTACAGTGTTACACTTAAAAAGAAATATTTTTCATATCGGAAAGATTTAACTTGTTTTAAATCCGAAATACAAACCGGTTTGAAATTTTTTTGGTAATATCTACTACATATTTCTAAGAATTATTTTTCTCCTAATTATTAATGTAAATGTAACAAATATATAAATTAATAAACAAACTTTGACCAAAAAGTTGAGTTTTATAAGTCGAATTAAAGTTAGCACAAAGTCAAATTGAAATTGAGATTATGTTACGCATCCTTACTCGGAAATAAACAATTCATATATCATGGAAATATTAAGTAAAAAGACAAAACCATGTCATATAATTAAGTGGGACAGGTTTAATTAGCTTGGCGGTAGTGGTTTGCGATTTTTGTAGCTGAAAACTTGTTATGTTTGTCGAGTAATTATTTAATAATTTTTATCTTTAATCAGCTATATAAAATATATATATACCAAAAGTACATAACATTATAGTATGCTGTTTTGTTTTGCATAGGAACTTTGACAATTTTTATTATTGGATTTTAAATGCTACATTTATAAATATTCGATATAAGAAAGTAAGATATCGAATTCTGTAAAAGAAAAAGGTAAAGTGTTATTTGGGTAAGATTTTATATTATTTTTTTTTCTTCCAATTTTCTAAATTTAAAAAATGGTTAATCAACATTCAACAACCAATTACAAAATTTCTAGATTAACTTTTCACTTTTTTTGTTAATTGAATCTAGGCAAAAATATCAGAAATCACAACAACTACTAATCTTTCATTTAAAGTAAACACAATAACTTGTAAATCACTTCTACGAGATTTAAAAAAAATGTTAATTCTTCAATACTTTTAGAAAATATTTTGAACAAATTTTCACGATAGTAAATTTTCATAAGTCCTAGTGGCTAATTTAGTTTCTCATCTATTAGAAAAACTCAAATTTAAATTTCAATCACGATGTAGAAATTCAAAGATAACAACCATTTGTTTTATTATCTTCCACCCGCAATAGTAAATTTTGATATAATTAGATATTTTTGTTTTTTTTTTTTACAATTTAATGGTATTCTAGTTATCAGTGTCTAATCCAAAACGTAAATTTTGGAAGAAAAAATAAAATTTTAGAAATCATATCAAACTTTACATAAATTTTCTTTTTATATCAAATAAAAAAAACTCCCACATTTAAGCCCATGCTCTCCTTAGTTATAATCGATATATTAATGTCTCGGTGCCCAGGGATGGAGCCAAGAGGTGGCTAGGGAAGGCTCCGGCCCCTAGCTCGAGGAATATTTTTTTTTACATGTAATAAAAAAAATTATTTTTCTATGTAAAATTTTGCTCAGCCCAGCTAAAATTTTTTTAGCTTTCCCTAAATTTTCGTTCTAGATTCGTCACTGTTAGTGCCCTTGTAATTAAAATATATAAATAATAATGTGGTTGTTAAATAGGTATATCTAATAAGTAATAACAAAGAATTTTGTTTTTAACTAGTAGAATAAAACGAGCAGTGGATACTAGTACTACTAAGTTTTTTTTAAATATATTTAAATCGATGCGTGTCGTGTTTTAATTCCTTATTATATAATTATATGAAAACGTTTAGGTGGAATATTTCATTATTTCTTATCATATTTACTCTCTTTTTTGCTGCTCATATCATATTTATACTTACACAAAAACATCAAAAAAAATAAAAAAAATCGGATTTTATAACTTACATAAGCGCAATATGTTGTTTAGTGCAATCGTAAGAGATTTTATTCTGAAAAAGTGTTTTTCATAGGAACCATAGGTTAAAATTTGTAAGTAACATATAGTAAATCCACTACTTGCTAATTAATTTCGAAATAAAGCTCATAAAATTAAAGAGAGACCTTATCAAAGTCTTTTTTGAGAAAAAAAACTCATAAAAGTAATTTTTTTTTTTTATAAAAGTCAGATCACAAGTTATAAAATAATATTTTTAGATTTAAAGTCTTTTATTTTCTTTTTTTGTGACAAAAATTTAAAGTCAAAACTCATATTTTAGTAGTCTATGTTAGTTTAGAGTCGGTGGTTCCGTAAGTAGGTTCTAGTCTTCCTAATTATACCGTAGACATTATAACGTGCTCTCGACCAATGACTTGGCCGTTTTTAGGAAGTTTAAATCGAGTGGTTGTACAAACTCGTGTTAAATATATAAAAAAAAATTAGAAGAAAATTATGATAAATTAGAATCCAAAATTAAAAAAAAATATATTTTATCATTAAAAAGTCATTAAATTCAAATTTTAAAAAGAACTCTCCAATATGAAATGGCAATGTGAGAGGACACATGAAAAAATATACAAATGTCTTAAAAGCATATATGTTCATTGATAGTAACAAATGTAGAACCAAAATTTAAGACATATAAAAAAAAATTAAGAGGAATATAACTAAAATTTTTACGTAGGAATTTTATTTTTTTTATATGGAAAAAAATTTCCTAGATTTAGGGGGCTCAAGTCCTAAAAAAAAATTATAAGGGCGGGTGATAACATGTCCACATGCTTTTATTTAGCCCGCAGTTTAAATATATAAGAATTTTTAGCTCGTGCAAAATTGTGATAAAAATATGTAAAATCGTATCTACACCACACAGACAAATGGAGATTGTGGACTTGACCGCAACCCGCGGAAAAGCAGTAACGCATGCTGGCTCGAAATTTTGTCCAACTATTTTTTAAAATATACAATTATTCCCTTTTTTGAAAAAAAAATATTCAAAAAAAATCGTTTGAATGAATGTTATGGTTTTGCGGATCTTGTGATTTAGATGGGTGTAGTTTTGGAATTTTAGAAATGACTGACGAATTTGGACTAAAACCGCATAACTCGCCGACGCCCGCCTAATCGCCTATATAGCTTGTGGACAATGCGGATGAGTGTACCCTACAAAACCTCCCATTTGAGAAAGCTACCAAATCCTCTCTTAGCCTCATTGCCTCCATCACCGTCCAATTGGACATAAGTTCTACATAACACATGTCGGATGAAGACTTTTTATGTGAAAAGTACACAACAATTTTAAAACAAAACGTTCTTATTAAATGCCTTACCCAAAGAAAATAGGAAAAGTTAGTTAATAGTTATTTTCAAAAAGCTTTACCAAACGAAAATTAATTGAGTAAATAAGAAAGTTCTTTTCCCGTGAACTCTTCCTCGTTATCTTCAATTCGTGTTTCCGAAAATTAAAGTTTGAGACTTTAGTTTCATCCATGATTAAGACATTAACAAAACCCTATATTTTTCTTACACCTTACAACAAAGGTAAAAAATTTCTGGCCATGAAAACGAAATACATTAAATGCAAGTAGCATGACTTTGCTTCTTCTTTTTTTTCTCTTAGCAACTAAGTAACTGATCAACAACTTTTAATTGGAGGGCGGGTGATCGTTTGAGTATAGCAAAATAAAATATTGGTTTCGGTTTCAAAATTTTTTAAAAATTTTATATTAGATTTATATCTCAATTTTTTTTATAATATTTTTTTTTTTCATTTAAAGTGCCTCATAAATTTTAGATTTGTCTAATACTCCAACAATTTTTGGGAGTTTCATGACCGGTCTTCCCATCCACAATGGCGGATGTACATAGAGAGGAGCAGCGACGGAGGAAGGGGATAGAGAGAGCCTCAACTCCTCTAGATCTGGTATTTTTTTACCAGTCCAAATACGTTTGCGGACTAAATTCTTTGCGCCCATGACTGCACCCACGCGGGCTAATTCAAATATTTTTTTTTGTAATTTTTTTAAACTTTATATTTCTTAAAATATACATATCATTCTAAAATATATATTTTTTTACAGAATATATAAGCTTTTAAATTGAACCACATCATTTTATTTGCATTATGTTTTTTAGAATATTGGGTTAGTGTGTTAGTGAGAATAATTTTAAAATTATTAATGGACCAACTGATCGTCCGCAGGTGCCACCCGCAAAAATCCGTAAACAAATATAGACTAGAATAAATTAACCGCAAGCGAATATAGACTGAAAACCTAAACGCACAACCCATTGGTACGTTAAAGATTAGGCTGTGCGGGTTAGGCTAATCCTATGAACGGCCCCACCCCAATTAAGTAAATCCACAAGTCTCACTTTCTCTCTCTTCTATATAATCGTCCCTTTGAAGCTCAGATTTTACCAGAAATCGTATTCTGTGGTTAGAAAAACATGTCATCTTATAGATTCCAATCTGGGTTTTATCCTCTTTCGTCAAGTCCTTCTCTTGGGAATTTCGTCGAACGGGTTAAAGACGCTTGTCATTTCCTTGTCTTCGCTGTTCTTGGGACCATTATCTCAGCGATCTTGACCTTCTTCTTCGCCCTAGGTTTGATTTTCGTTTCAAATTTCCGATATTTCTATGATTATTAGCAAAATCTGCAATTTGGAGCTAAAAAAGTTGTTTCCTTTGAACAGTGGGGACAATTCTAGGTGCAGTTACAGGAGCTTTGATCGGACAAGAAACTGAAAGCGGTTTCATCAGAGGAGCGGCGATCGGAGCTATCTCTGGAGCTGTTTTCTCTATTGAAGTCTTTGAATCATCTCTCGATCTTTGGAAATCCGATGAGTCCGGTTTCGGTTGCCTTCTCTACTTGGTGAGCACCAACACATAGACCTCTCAAATGAATGGATGATTTTAAGCCTATGCGGGTTTGCGGTAAAAAAATGTGTAAAACTATATCTGCACCTCGCGGAAAAGCGGTGACCGCGGGCTGGTCCGAGATTTTGTCCAAACTTCTTTTTTTGAAATATGCATAGTTTTTTTTCCTAAAATTTTTAAAATACCAAAAATAAATATTGTTTGGGTGGGAGTTTTGGTTCGGACGGACCTTGTGATTTGGGTGGGTGTAGTTTTTAGGCGGCGGATTTGGACTAAAACCACATAGCCCTCGGACAAATATGGGCATACACCTAAACACCCGCTTTTAAATTGGTTTTAAACACTGGTGTCCATATCCGTACTGCTGGGGTAGCCGGCAGGCGGTCCGCCCATTTGACAGCTAATGAATACTCATGTTTTCAAAATTTGGGATTTAATTGGATTGAAATCTTGAAGTGATTTAGTGTTTTCTCTTGTGTAGATTGATGTCATTGTTAGTCTTATAAGCGGGAGACTTGTACGCGAACGCATCGGTCCTGCAATGCTAAGTGCAGTTCAAAGTCAAGTATGTTTTGGTCACAGAACTTTCAGATCAGATATGGAACCATTTCTGTTTTACTGAATCATTTGGGTCTTGTTTTGTCCTGATCAGATGGGAGCTTTGGATGCATCTTTTGATGATCTTTCAAGCCTTTTCGATACCGGAGGCGCAAAAGGATTAACAGGAGACTTAGTTGAGAAAATCCCAAAGATGAGAATCACCGGTAAAAACAACACAGACGCTTCCGAGAACAGAGACTCATGTTCTGTTTGTCTTCAGGTTCTAACATCAAATTTTGCTTCATTTTTTAAGCTTTTATTACATTGAATCAAAAGTTAAAGGGCTTTCTTGATTTGTGATTTTTTGCAGGATTTTCAACTTGATGAAACAGTAAGAAGCTTGCCTCAATGTCATCACATGTTTCATGTACCTTGTATAGACAATTGGCTACTTAGGCATGGTTCTTGTCCTATGTGTAGACGTGACCTTTAAGTTTCTTTGTCCTCTTCTCAACTTTCATGTAAATTACACTTCTTATTTTTTGCTTTTTTATATACCTCAGAGTTTACTACTAGTTGTCTAATTTATACACACGACGTATCTTAGTCTAATTTATATTTTAAGCCCTAATAATCCAAAATAGCAATTTGGGGCCACGAACTTATGATTAAGAAAAGTAAGACCAAAATGTATGACCAAACTCCATGTTTAACTCGGCTTATACTTAAGAGTTATGGGTGTCATATGAGTTTGGGCGGCCGTCCAACCGAAATTTTCTAAAAACAATGTGGGGATGGACGTCCAAGATGAAGCCCAAATGGGCTAGCGGGCCAAGAGTCTCTTGATCATGACTGAAAACTTATCCGCGGAAACTTAAACTTGAGACCTCTCGGTCTGAAAACAAGCATAATAAACCATTTTGCTAGAATTACTTTTATGTAAATTGATGCCCCTTAAATTTCTTATTATCGGGTGATTCGTAAAGCTAGGGCTGGTATACCAGGCTTAGCTCAAGGTCGGCCTTGATCAATATTGTTATGGTCTGGTTAGGTAAGGTTATATACTTGGACTAAATTTTAATATGGGTTTATAAGCTAAGTCCGCTGTCCATGGGCGTCAGTCCGTATAAGCTTTCTGACATATGTGTTCAAAATCTTAAGAACCGCAAAATATTTAGGTTTAAAAGTATACATCCATAACTATACCGTTGCGTGTGGGCATGCCCATATTGACACTTCTATTTAGGGTCGACCTAACTATGTCTAATCATTAGATCTTGTGTTCCATTGAAGCCAGATACGAGATGTTTGGCTTTTTTTGGAGGCCTTGAAAGCAGAGATACAGACAAGTCATGGGACCATAGCTACCAATCCCTTGGTTCTAGATTCTTGTCTGGTGTACGCAAACTTAATAAGTATTTTCATATTTAAAGCTCTCTTTAATGTGCTATTCCTAATTACCTAATCCTATTTAATATAATCTTTGTGTGTGTGAAGTAACAACACTAGTTATGGTTTAAGTCGTTATCTAGAGCACCAAATTTCAATACCTAATCTTAATTTATAGTGACTTGTCCTAAACTTCTCCTACTCCTAGTACTCTAAACCACTGTCTCCGTCAGAGTCTTTACTGCTTTTAGTACTCTATTATATTTCGTATTTTTTAACCATTGTAATCCAAATTTTAACATCCGACTAATCATAACCACAAAATAAATCCATCTAAAAAAATTATGAAGAATCATGAATAGAATTAATATCCGTTTTGGATCAGGTCTAACCCTGAAATAAAACTATTCTACATAAGATTTCAATTACATATATAGAATAACAATTTTTTAAAATTTATAATCACATGTTATGATGTTGAGAATTGTTTTACCATACCATATTTAAGTTTATTTAACCCAAATTATGATAGGGTAACTTGGTGACTGATCTACTTTTTTTATAAGACTAAAATATAATTAAAACCTTAACAGAGAATATTATAAAAGCTAAAATTCCAATTTCTATATTTAGCTGTTTGATTTTGAATATTGGTTTATATATGTAATCATTATAACCTAAAAAGTACACAACAAGCAATCTAGATTTTTAAAAAATTTGATACGTAAGTAAAAAATACATATACTAGCTTATATTATCATCTATACAGTAATATCAATTTTTTTTAATATATGTTGATATTATCTTTTATAAGTGGTTGTAGTGCATAATTGTGTCTATCTGATCAAGTTTTGATGATAGATTCCACTATTTTGAGAGGTATTATGTAAGCAAACATAATGTAAAATTTGAAAAAAAACAAATAATTACTAAAAAGTAAAAAAAAAAAAAAACAGATAAAAATTAAAGCAAAGGTGACGGACACATGAAAAGGATATAAAGAGTGTTGAATTGTGACGTTAAAGTGAGACCAAAACCTTAGCTTATTGGTTACCTTTTTTAAGACAATAGAATCTCTTACACACCAACTCCAGATTTAAGGTTTATGCTAATTTGTAAAATAGTCCAATCTTGTATGTTTTGAAATCATTATCTTAAGATAAAAAGTTTGATGTCATAACTATAGATTTTTCATGATCATATTTTGGATTAAGCAAGAAAAGTCTTCACTTTTTTACATATTTATTTTTATTTCTAAAACAGTTGCATCTTTATCTCTTGTATTAGATATCTAGGTCGTCTCAAATTATTGGCGACATATAATTTTTTTTATCAAGTCTTTCAATTATAGTAAAATAAATATTATAAAAATAATGATTTTTTTTTATCAAATGTCTCTGTTATAGTAATATATATTTTACATACATATTGATTTTTTTTCTTAATTAAATATTGTATTTAACTTGAGTTCTTATTCATTATTTGCACATGATAAAATAAAAGACGGTTTTGTCCATAAATCACCATAAAACCAAAAGACAAAAACTTTCTTTGCTGGTTTGTTGTTTTCTCCAATGTTGTCATCATCAGCAAAGCAACATATCAACCATAGTGCTTTTTCAATCTCCTCCTCATCACCACCACCTCCACCATTATCTCATTCACACTCACAAGCCAAGAACATGACTCAAGTCACCATGGAAGAAGTATGGAAACAAATCAACCTAGCTTCACTTCACCAACATCGCCAACTCAACATTCATGAGCCAAAGTTAAAGAACCAAAACCCTAATAACTCCATCTTTCAAGGATCTTCACCGCCTCATCCTGACACTGTTCTCAGCTTGACTTCTCACTCTCACTCCATTAATACCCACTTTGAGGAATCTGCAAACTTTGGTTGGTTCGGGAAGAAAAGAAGCCAAGATTTTGATACAAGTGCTAAAGGAGACAGAAGACATAAGCGTATGATCAAGAACAGAGAATCTGCTGCTCGTTCCAGAGCTAGAAAAAAGGAAATTTGCATCTCCTTAATCTTCCACTTTCTGCAATTCATCTGAATCTAGTATTAAAATGGTATATGTTTTCTTATTTTTTTTGAAATATTTTAGGCATATACAAACGAGTTGGAGTTTGAAATTGCTCATCTTAAGAAGGAGAATGCAAGACTTAAGAGACAAGAATTAGAACGGGTAAAAACCATAACTAAGTTTTTTGATATAATGTCCTTATTTTGAAGTCTAATTCTATCTTAAGAAACTTCATATGGAATGCAAAAAGGAAAACTATAGGGTATAAAAAAAATATGGTTTTATAAACATTACTGATTTTAAAGTTAAGGACCAAAAACATAAATATTTAAGAAATAGAGGCTAAAAAATTGAACAAAACAAGATTCCAAATTTTGGGATTAAGGCAGGTAGATGTGTCAAATGGGCCGTCCGCCCCTGATTTTTTGACAGGCCTACGAGTTAGCTCGCTTGAAAAACTTGAAACCCATGCTAGCCCGCAGGCCAAAATGTTGAAGATCATGACTGCACCGCCCAGAAAAGCAGACACCGCGGGCTGGCTGCGTGCGGTCCAAAATTATGGATTTAAAAAAAATAAAAGAATTCTTTAATGAAAAAATAAATAAATTGGGCGGGCGAGCAAGCTATATGAATGGGTTTTACGTGCGGGCTATAAAATTTTTAGTCCGCGGTTAATTTGGGTCTATTTTTTCGAGAATGTGACCACTCCGCGGTGGTGTGGGCTGGGCCTAGCCTGCGGGCCGGACCGCCCATTTGACATCTCTAAAGGCAGGGGCGGTTCTGAGTAAACCCAGAAGAAACATTTGCTTCGGTTCCAATTTAAAAGAAAAATATTTCTATTTAGATTTATTCCCCAATTTTTTTTTAATCGTTTAAAAGTCCTTCAAATTTTAAAATTTTAGTTTTGTTTCCAACACTCAAATTTTAGAACCGGCTTTGGGACATGTTTTATGGGACTTAGTCCAAGACCGAGTTTGAACTCCGGGTTAGTACCTGTTTTCTAAGGATATTGAGAGTTTTAAGATTCTGCAACTTAACTTTTAAGTTATGAATAGTTTTGTTCTGTTTCTGTATTTGGAAAATACAGTTAACAATGGCGGAAGCGAGTCAACACCAAACAAAGAAAACACTTCAACGGTCTTCGACATCTCCATTTTGAAAAATCTCCAAATCTTTCTCATGATGAAGAAGATAAGAAGTCTGTACATTTTAGCTAAGTTAAATCTTTGGAAGTAATGATAAGAATGTAGATAATTATTTAGAAAAACAAAAGAACAAACTTTCTTGTTCGGTTGTATTTTGTTTTGTAATGACTAGCCTCTATGTATAACATTTCTATGAGGTTCTGTATTCCATTGTTTAATCTTTTATTGCTCTGTCGTTCTTGCAAATACCGATCAATTTAGAGATGTCAAATGGGTCTGTCCACGGTTAATTTTTGAAAAGCCGGCGAACTAAATGAGTGGAAAATTTAAGTCCAAGCGGATTAACGGACAAAAAAAGTAAACTAATATAAGCATCACGCTGTGACCGCGAGTTTGATCGAAGTCTGTAGACTGACCCAATTTTTTTTGTCCATTTTATTTTATATATCTGTAATTTGTTTTTTCTAAACAGATTATTTGGATGAGTTTTATGGTTCGGACGGTCTTGTTGTTTGGGTGGGTGGTTTTGGGCTTTTAAAAAATAGGCGGCACATGTGTCTAAAACCTTATAGTCAACGGACAAATTTAGGTCAGCTCATTTTTAGTTTTGACGTAAACAACTGTGACCATAACCGCACCACTGGGACAGCCCACCTTTCGAGCAGCTATTCTGAATTTCTGATTATCATAAAAAACTGAGGCAGATGGTAAAACTCCGAGTCCGGGCCTACTTTTAGATTAGCCTTATTATTGATTCGAGTCTTTTGGGCCGCGGGCTCCCCAGAGACCCATATAAAAAATTCTCATTTAATCCACTTAGTCGACTATGAAGTATGAACCACTTGGTGAGAGAAATCTCATTTAATTTCATCGGTTTGGTTCTCTTAGATTATAAAATATAATTAATTTTAATTATATTATATAGATATTTTAATTTTCAATAAATTTCTGATTAAATAGTTAATTCGATTTGATCGTCTAAAGATTATATGGGCCTGTTTCTGAGACTTGAGGACCAAAATCATAAGCCGTGTAAAGCGTGTTTGTCAAGTAGAATACAACGTCAATACTATTCCTGTTTCCAAACATACCTTTTATTTGTTTCTATAAATACCGCGTCCATGACGAAACTCAGCAAAATTCTGGATCGGAGAGCTTCGAAGCCTGGGAATTTTCACGAACCCCTTCCTTCATCTCTGATCTCGAATTCATACCAATTTCCGCCTCTCTCTATTCTTTTTCCTATATTAAGGAAAAGCCCCCAACGTCCCACTTGCGATCTCTCGTAACCAAAATCTAGGGTTTCGCGAGCTCTGTGAGATGTCTCGTTCTTACCCGTTTCCACCACCTGGTTATGTACTAAAAGAAACCGGTGATGAGTCTTCTTTGATCGAATCGATCAAGGTTTGTTGAGCAATTCGCTTTTTGTTATGTTATGTTATGCGATTTTTGAATGCTCAGCTTCCTTGTTTAGGTTTTGTTAAATAGATGAGACAGTGCAAATTTGTAATGTAAATGAGAAATCTGAATCTTACTTAAACTATGTCAAAAACATGTAATTGATTCAATGGAGTCTCTGAATTGGTTCATTTTTTAGTAAATTTGTGATCTTGTAAAACAACTTAGTCGAATTTCTCCCTTAACAATACCGGTATTTTCGGATTAGGGATTGTAGTTCATAGAACCAATTTGTCTGAAATTTTGGAGAAGTAATATTGGATAAGCATTTCATGGACATTGAGTGTTGTTCCATTGATTTGATAATCCAGGTGGCAAAGGATGAGATTAAGAGAGAAAAGAAAGATAGAAGTCGCAAGAAAGACGAAAAGAGGAAGGAGAAGAAAAATGAAGCGGATGGAAGCAGAAAGCACCGTCATAAAAGGCGGCGTAAAGATGTAGAAGGTAAAAAGGTTAATGATCATCGCGGATTGTTAACGACTGAAACCGAATTATTGGAGAAGAGCTCTCTTACAGTGGAACTTGAGCTTCAAACATCGTCTCAGAATTCTTGTGATAGCACTCTTCAAAGCAATGAGATACCGGAGCAGAGTCATACACAGAGTCGGCCCCTTGATGGTAGGCACAATGACTCTGGTGAGTTTGTGTTTACTTCTTTGTTGGGTTTGTTTGCTTCATGTGCACACACATTAGTAACACTCTTTCTTCAAATTGTTGATATTAATTTGAAGAAATCGATATACGGATTCGGTTACATGGCAACGAGAAAGATCATGAGGTGATGATGACCAGCGATGATCAAAATCAGTGCTTAGATGCTTCTCAGGCTGGTCCTAGCGAGTTGGTTGGTCAAACTTGTTCCACGTCCGCAAATGAAGTGCCACAAGATGCTTTAAGTGGCTGTCAAGATGTCAAATCCCCGGAAACAAATGGCAAAATCAGTACAAAACCGAAGATGCCAGCATCCATCACTGGAACTTCAAAGCTATGCAGGAAATGCCGTCCTTCCATAGCCGTGCAGTTAGTGAATCTCATTGAAAACTGGACTCCTGATGGGGTTAAGAGCAACCTCATCAATTCCGAAGATCAAGAATGGTGGATGTTCAAGAAGTTTGGTTCTAGAAGACATGATCAAGTTATCAATCAGACAACCAGTAATGCCAGTAGTTTTATGGTCTGGCCGGCTGCTCAATATCTTCCGGAAGTCGAACTACATGCATTGCCATTCACTGTTCCGTTCTGATTTTTTTTGTAAGGCTTTGTTCAGAGAGTGGTTACAATGACCAACAAATTGTTGTTTGTATATTTTAGATAGACTTGTATGTACGTACTTGTTATCTGCATCTCCTGTCTGAAAAGTAGGCTTAGAAGATTCGAGGAGAGTACTTCTTGTTGATGCCAGTCAAGATAACACCACTTTAATCATTGTCTTGAAGTTTAAGGGTCCTTCACATAGTGAAAAGGACAAAATATCAAATCACAAACCAGTGAAGATATTAAATTGGCATTAACTTGCACTCGAGAGAAACTAATTTCTCTACATTTAAGATAACGTACTAATGATTGAAATTTTGTAATCCCTCCGTTTCTAAATGATAGATTTTACATATTTATCTTCAGTTAAATGTAACCAAATGGTAAATTAGGAAATATGAGCTGAATTATGCATTGAAATTTGAAAAAATCTATCTTTTAAAAACAATTTTTTTTTCTCCAGAACATCCATCTTTTTAAAAAGGAGGGAGTTACATATTATGGTTTAATAAGACAACTAGGTAGTTTGTCACCTGACACATAAATTTATTTTAATTTTGGATTTCGGTCAAAATTAGTTCTAAATTTTTTGGGAAATTAATTAATTTAACTAATATTTATTCACTTAAATTAAATATTTAATTACATTGTCTTGTGATAAAATTGTCATTAATATTTTTGAAAAATTATTTAAAATATTTATTATTTTCCTTCAGTTTTTTTTAGGTAAGTTGATTTTTTTTAATAAAAAGATAATTGTTAGTTGTTATTTAAAAAAAATTAAGAAAAAGATTTACAATTTATTTTTATTTTTACTTTTTTTATGTAAGTTGATTTTTTTAATAGAAAATTTGTTAGTTATTATAACTTTGTTTAGAAATTTTTTTTTTAATTATTTTGGTTGTTTAAAAAAAATTGTTTGGTTAATAGGTTTATCGTTAATTTTTTTTTCTCTTAATAACTTTTTTTTTAATTTTAATATATTCTTAGTGGCAAAACATATAATTATTTTTTTTTTATATTTTAAGACTTTTCTGAAATTTAATTTTAATAAGTAGGAAATATGTAGTTTAGTCTAAATTATAGGGGTGCAATAGCTAAATTGAACTAAATATGCCAATGACCGAAAAAGCTTTCCTAAGCACTTCCCTTAGTGCAATCAAAATGATGGCTTATCGGCTCAGTTCGGCGGCTTATGCTATTTTTAACTATCACAAAAACGGATTTAACAATAAATATTCAACTGATTTTCCCATACACAAGACAAAGAAGAAGACAAAAATATATATACCAATTTAGAAGTTAAATAAATTCCGTTAGTTACTTACAATCTTAAATATTCAGTGAAAAACTGACAAGAGAATAAAATTAATTATTAATATATGATTATATGAATGTTGTTGCATCTAACGTGAAATTTCAAAATTAATTTTTTTAGCGTAAAAGAAAAATAAAAACATTTAAAAAAAAAAAACAAAAAAGCAAAACAATAGGGGAAGTTTATGGTTAGAGATTGTTCCTTTTTTTTTTGTGAACGCTTCAATTGCATCATTTTCCGGCACCATCACATCATTTTTTTCACATTTCTAGGGTTTCTTCTCGTTTAGTTTCGTACCGGAGATACCGTATTGAAAGACGGAGGAGGAACTCTGTTTCTTGTTGTTTCCTCAGTTGTAGATCTGAGGTTCCGTTTTTCAATTTCTTCGTTGTGGTTTCACGTAGCTCCAGTTTAGGGAAGAATCTGTAGAAGAAGGTACTATAAATCGAAAACGGAAAATGAGCGCGTCGAGGTTCATAAAGTGCGTTACCGTTGGCGACGGAGCTGTTGGTAAAACTTGTTTGCTGATTTCATACACCAGCAACACTTTTCCTACGGTATAAATGTTTCGGTTCCTAGTTTTTTCAGCCATTTATAACTTCCTTCGTAGATTGAATTATATGCTAGGTTATGCCAATTTACATAGCTGCTAAATGTATTCTATATATGAGATTCTGATTATGATTCATGTGGATTCTGGCTTCTGGCCATCTATGAATGGATTTCACTCAATGTTGTGAATTTTCTGTGGATCAGGATTATGTTCCGACTGTTTTCGATAACTTTAGCGCAAATGTGGTTGTTAATGGGGCCACTGTGAACTTAGGATTGTGGGATACTGCAGGTACATGTCAAACTCTCAAGCTATTGGCTCTTATATGTACCAGAAGGTATACCTAGTTTGATTCTCTGAACTTTGTGTTGTTGTTAACAGGACAGGAGGATTATAACAGATTAAGACCGCTGAGTTACCGCGGCGCTGACGTTTTCATCTTAGCATTTTCCCTCATCAGTAAAGCTAGTTATGAGAATGTGTCCAAGAAGGTGTGTTCCTCTTTTGGTAGAAGTTTTGAAATTGAAACCTGAAAAAATGTTTTGGTTTTGATTTTTGCTGCTTTAATCTTGTGGTTGTAGTGGATCCCAGAGCTGACGCACTATGCTCCCGGTGTCCCAATAGTTCTTGTTGGAACCAAACTAGGTATGTTCCTTCTCTACATTTGTTTTGATCAATATATGTGTGCTAATTTCCTTTCTGTCAGACCATAAGCACTCCATGCTTAAGCTTCTCTTGATATTTATGGGTTTGGTTTTGATTTGTTCACGTCCAAGATATATGCATTTAGTACCTTTTAGCTCTTTTGATATAATGAAACTAGGTTTAGTTTTGGAGTTTTTACAATTGCTTCCACAATCTAGGTTCACAAGCTCGTCTATAAAGTTTTGTGTTTCTATCTTAATGAATCTTAGGTATGTTATGGATCAAATACTTTCTTTTGATATTTAACATGCTACCTGCATTGTAAGAGACAACCATATGCATTTAAGAAGCCATTTTATGTCTAAATATAACAATTATATAGCTTCAAAAAATGCTTATACAAGTAACAAGACCATCTGACAAAATTGGTGTGATCCATCTAAAACCGGCTGCCTAATCTATCTATAAACGCCCGTTTGATTGTTGAATTTTCTCTGCTGCTTATGTTTTTTGTTCATAGATCTTCGAGATGACAAACAGTTCTTCATTGACCACCCTGGAGCTGTACCTATCACCACTCTTCAGGTAAGCAGAATTCTTCTTTCAAACGAGTTTAATTTACACCCTCTTGATACTTAAAACGAAACCATTCCTGACTTTGGGCATGAAAAGGGAGAAGAACTAAAGAAACTAATTGGAGCTCCTTCGTACATCGAGTGCAGTTCAAAAACACAAGAGGCAAGAAAAGAAAGAAAGAAAACTTGCTACTTTTGATTAAAAACCATCAATAACAGATTACTTGAAAGCTTTTGAAACTGTTGTGCAGAATGTGAAGGCGGTGTTTGATGCAGCGATAAGAGTGGTTCTGCAACCTCCAAAGCAGAAGAAAAAGAAGAGTAAAGCTCAAAAGGGTTGCTCTGTGTTGTAATTTTCTCTACGTTAGTATCTCTCTCTCTCTCTATCTCATGGGTCTGTCTCTTCCACTCTAGTGAAGTCTTTTTAAGTAGAAACACCTTTGGTCTTAAAATATTGGGTTTAAAGAGATCGTTGTCATAAGCTCTCTGTTTTTTTTTTTTTTAACCAAACGAAATTATATCATAAGCTCTCTGTTAATTCTAAGAACTGACTACTTTTTCCTGTTTTAATGTTGAAAACCTTTCCAGCTTTAGACTTCTCTTTTGGCATTAAATGCTCTACGTTATTCATGTTACATTTTTGGTAGAAAAGTTGATGATTTTGAAAGCAAATAACTACTTGTCCTTCGTCACATACTAGATTAGTCGCCTTTCACTAAAGTTCACGAGGCTTATGCTTTATCAGGGACACCTAAGATTTTTAATTAAAAAAAAAAATGTCTCATTCTTATAATGTTTAAGTTAGCTATTATTTTTACAAAATAAACTTAAGAGCCAAGATATCTTAATTTTCCCTATGCTTTTATGTATCATAATATTATTAAAAATATATATGCCAAGATCTATTAGCATAATCATTCATTTCTATAAGATTTTTCAGTATGGGAGTTACATTCTATCTTGTACATATTGGAAAAAAATATTTGGTTCAATTAAATTTTTTGTCTTGGACAACCTATATACCAAAAAATACTCTTTCTTCGTGTCAAATGCCAACATAAAATATTATTATTTCTGAACTGGAGTATATACTTCCTCAGGGTGTCTTAAATTATCAGTTAATTACCATTGTTGTAACCGTAAGAGTTACCAAATAGTATAATATTTCTATTTCATTGCGTGTTTTTGAAATCTTATCTAATTCTATATGCCTTAAGAACAAATGGCCCATTAGCTCAGTTGGTTAGAGCGTCGTGCTAATAACGCGAAGGTCACAGGTTCGAAACCTGTATGGGCCATTTTTTTTTATTTTTCAATCCTTTTTTTTTTTGCCCGTTATACTGAATGAACAACATGCAATGGCTAAACCTTTTCCTAAAACGGCAGCGCGTTAAACATCCGCGAGGGCAGTTCTGTTCTTCCATGACCATATATATATATAGTATTATATAAAGAAGTAAAGACCAAAAGCAATTGAAGAACTTTATCTTTCATTTAACTTCACATCTTCAAAACAAAGTATATATATCTTATTCTAATTACACAAATCCTTTAGTATCTCAGCAAACAACAACAAAAACAAAAAAAACTGGATTCTTTCCACCAAAAACCTGTCAAAAGATTTGACTCAAAATACTGAAAAATTCACATATCTACACATCCAAGAAAGTTCTCCTGTTAGATCTTTTTCAATATTTTACCCGTTGCTTCAAGCGGAAAACGATGTTACGAATGTTGATGGGGTTTTTAAAGTCTCTCCAGCTAAATACAACTTGGGATTTGAACTCTGGTTTTGGTGGAGAAGTAACAAAAATAAGACCACTAGTCCACTTGTTCTTGTCCGCATGTTGATGGTTTAGTGAGTGACAAAATGGTAGTCACCATAAGCTTGCGGTCAATAGGTTTAGTGAGATAAGCATCCATTCCTACCTCCAAACACTTAGCTTCATCAGACGACATTGCATGAGCTGTCAATGCTACTATTGGAACGTGCATCTTGGTTCCAATCTCTGCTCTTCTTATAGCCTTTGTTGCTTCATATCCATCCATTTTTGGCATCTGCCATTTTAAAAAAATGTTGAATAATCTTATCTCTTCACATATCAAATTGAAATTACAAAAAAGTGAAGTGAATGTGGTTGTGATGGTACGCATAGAGCTGTCAAATAGGCGGGCCTCCCGTGGGCTAAGCCCAACCCACACCGCGTGGGGCGGTCACAGTCACGAGATTTTAAGCCCAAACAGCCCGCAGGCTTGTGGTTTCGCCCATTTAGCACGCCTATTAACCAACAATTTTTTTTTCTATTTTTTGCCCAACAAATAACCCGCAGGCTTGATGATTTTGTGGCTCATGTTGTGGATGATTTTATTTAGATTAGAATGAAAAAACTAATGTATTTTGAAAATTTTGGCTAAAATATGTATTTAGGTAATATTTATGAATTTTTTTTTAACAAATATTGGGTCAGCCCGTGGATAAGCCCGAATAAAAGCCCGCGGTCACCGTTTGTTCGTGCGGCGCGGTCATGGACATTTTTTACCGCAAACCATGCACGGCTTCAATTTTCACTGCCCAAAAGCCCACGGGCCTTTCTCCAAAACTGCAGGCGGCTCTGAAATTCCCTAAAATATTGGGAGCCTCAAATAAAAGTAAAATTTGTGGACTAATTTTTTTTTAAAAAAAAACGAGGCATAATAAATCTAGTAGAAAATATTTAAAAAACTTTGGGACCGTTTCCACTACTCAGGCGATCCCTGATTGTGTACCTGGCAGTCCATGAGTATCAAGTCATAAGGCGGAGAATTCTTGAAACTGCACTGCAGATTTATAATGTTGTTGTTGTTGTTGTTGATGGTTTCTTGTTCAGGCAAGTTGTGTTCTTGAATTGGATCTTGTCTGTAATTGAGCAAATCAACTGCTTGTTGTCCATCTCCAACTGCAGTTACAGTTGCTCCCATTTTCTCAAGCATTACAGTAGCTACTCTTTGAAGAACCGGTGTATCTTCCGCGAGCAAAATCCGTATACCTTCTAACGATTTTTGATTCTTTCCATCTAAAGCAACACCTGAATAAAGCCGGTTACTTCTATCTTTCCAATCTTCAACTTCTTCTTGGTTTTTCTGAGTCATACTTCCAGATGATGAGTCATCATTGCTTTGAGTGATGTCCACAAAGTAGTTCTTACGCACTGGAGAAGGCATTGTGCTTGATTTCACAGATGTCTCGGAAGAATCATCGGAACTGCAAATATCGTATTGAGTCGGACTGATTTCTAAGCAATCATGAGGTGATTCATCACTCCTGTTACCTCTGCAATGGTGTTTTATCACAGCTTCAAGAATCTGGATCATCTTGGCTTTGTACAATGGTTTGTTAACCATCATGACATGCCCTCGTCGTCGAAGCTCTGTTTTGACTGTATTGGAAGTGTCATGCTTTAGAAGCCAAGCAAACATGGCTTTACAGGAGAATCGGTCGAGATAGTTAAGCTGTTCCATCCATATATCTGTAGTGAGATCAAGAACTAAGATATCCACCACTATGACAAATACAGGTTTCTTGATTTCGTCGATCTTCGAAAACTCGGTTCTCTGTGAATCAGCAATGTTGTGATGTGAATCAAGGCTGTTTCTTCCCGTCTCGAAGAGGACTCTAGTGATCTGAGTCAGCTCGTTCCAGTCCGATGCTTCAACGGTTGCAATGCCATGTTTACGCAGCCACTTTGATTGGATCATTCTTGCTGTACTTCCTGACATTGAAAGCAAAACCTGTTGCATTCAAAACCAATAAGACATAAGCTTTAGTCTTTTGATCCATTTGTTTCGATTTCTTTCGTGGACTTACGTACCACAAGACCATACTTGGAGAAATCTGGCTGACAGATTTGTTCTGCATTGTCAGGAATACTCAGAATCAAGTAGAGTCTCATTAGTGTCCCTGAGCCACTTTTCTGTACTACTTTGATTTCTCCACCCATCTTGTTTACCTGTAAAATTACAAAGTAAAGTTTCAGCTGATTTCATTGCCTCCATTTACTTGATAAGGTCACAAAATTAAATTATGGCACCGCTTTTTATAATAAAAAGTTTAAAAAAAAAAAGAAAAAAACAGAAATCTGGCCAAAATTTAATAGAAATATTCTTAAATAAATTTGGGGCCGAAGCCGATGTTTCAACCGACTATGCTTAGGGCCGGTCCTGAACTTGACTTACCAAGTTCCGCACAATGCACAGTCCAAGTCCAGTTCCTCCATGCCTGAAGAAATATAAATCTAGTAAGGTTTAAGATTCAATTTAACAACACATTTTTTCCTTAATCAGGTTTACTTACGTCCGAGTGGTAGAAGGATCAGCTTGCTCAAAGCTCTCAAACACAGAATCCCATTTGCTTGGATCAATTCCTACAAAAAGTTAACTAATTTCAGAATCCGGGTGATGGCGAATGAAGTGGATATGTAGTTAAGGAACTCAAAAGTGTCATACCACATCCACTGTCATCAACCTCAAACCAAAGAACCATTTTGTTTTCATTCTTACAAGACTTCTGCAAATGATTTCTATGATGCACCAGTTTTGTCTTTAATGGAGTCCATGGCTTCTTTCTCTCAACAGTTAAGTTCGTCTCATCGTGTAGAGAATTCACGTTCCCGCACCATCCACGAAGAATAATGTGACCCGCTACAAAAGCAACAATCCTTTTTAAGATTATCAATGCATCATCTTCATGAAGAGAAGATGTAGTAACAAAACTTACTACTTGTAAACTTTATGGAATTGCTTATAAGGTTTGCAAAGATTTGAACAAGTCTTCCTGAGTCCCCTTGGACTAATGTTGGCATATCATCTGCCAAAAAAAAAGTTCATAAACCCAAGATTTCATTGTAAATAGCATTCAAAATTATATAATAGCAAGTTGTACCAGAGAGGTCAAGAACTGTCTCTACATTGTGGTTAATACACTGCACTGAGAACATGTCAACAAGGCCTTCGAGTTCTCGTCCCAAATTAAACTCAGCTTCTTCTAGAACAAGCTTTCCTGATTCAACCTGTGAGGTATAAAAGAAAGAGATTATGTTGGAGATGCTAATGACATGATAGTATCAAGAAAATCAGAGCTGAAACAGCTCAATGTCACTCACCTTGCTCAAGTCCAGTATGTTGTTGAGAAGCCGGAGGAGTGCGGTAGAGCACTTTCTGATCTGAGTGACAGTTGCATATTGCTCATTTGAAAGACAATCATCAGATATTAGAATATCTAGCAATCCAATCACAGCAGCCATAGGTGTCCTCAACTCATGGCTAGAATTCAGAAAATTGCAAGCATTTTAGAATGCGAAAGAGTCGAAAGAACTTGTGTTCTTGTAGTAAAGATATCAGATGCAGTGATGAACCAACCTCATATTTGCCAAAAACTGGCTTTTATAGTTGCTTGAAGCTTCAGCTCTTCTTCTTGCATCAAGTTGCCTTATCAGCTCAGCTCTTAGTTTCATCTCCTTTGAAACTCCATTTGTGAGTATCAAAATGCAGACACATCCAATAATGAAAATGCACACAGAAGCAGAAATCAGTATAACCAAAGTCTTAAAGGCTCTTTCATCTACTTTTCCCATAATGAACTTCCTTGGAATAATCACAACACCTACCTGAAGAATGTTGAAAACCAAAAATTAAACAACTTTACCCTGGGAGGCCAGGATTTCACCTATCCGATTCTTGAACTTACAATTGGAAGTCTCTTGAGGTTAAGATCGAATGAATCGATGTAATATTGTTGGTCACCGAGCTTTGCATTTTCGGCATGAACAACATTAGGGCGGTTACTCCCATATGTTTTCTCTAACCATTGAGCTCCTGTCTTTATAGCCCACTCCTCTGAATCAGTAGCTTTCATCAGCTTAGGCCCCTTTGATGTATTTGTTAAAAGAGGACCATTTGTGGAAGTAGCAAGTAAGTATCCTTCTTGAGATGTCAGATAAATATGTCCACCATGGACTTCTACAAGATCTCTCATCAACTGTCCTACGCTGTAAAGTGCAGTTGTAACCCCAACAACAGCCACAATACTCTTGTTTGAAGCATCAAGAACCGGTAAAGCCGCTGAGAGAAGGGGAGAGTCCATGTATTTGCTCACTGTCACATGCCAAGAAGCTTCACCATCAGACACTTGAGAGATTCCTGCAATGTTGATGAGATCATCAGGTGGGATTTGAAGAGGCTTCCCTATTTTGTCCCCTGTTATTGGATTAAGCTGTTGCTGGTACCAAATGGCAGACATGTTCCCGTGTATCGTCTGGTTGTTCCACCCGTGCCCGAGTGACATACTCTCATAGTCAGGCCCGGTTCCACTGATTGAATAGTTTTTGAGATCAGAGAAGATGTAGAATGTGCTGCTACTTGTTGGATCTCTATGAAAAGCTTGAACAAATCCATTTCTGTAATTTATGGTTATTGCATTTAGAGCTTTGGCACTAGCAAACAGAGCCCATGTCACATCCTTCATTGCTTGATACATCTGAAAAAGTAAAAACAGTAAAGCATCTCAATCAAACATAAGAGTACTTCGGATGGGCGTGTCAGTATCGGATTGGTTCGGTTCAGACATTTGGATTTTGGTTTATTCATGTATATATGTAATTAGTAACCAAATACAAACTATTCAAAATTCGGTTTCATTCGGTTCTGGTAGTTAAAAAATCGCTTTGGTTTGGGTATTATATACAAGCACATAATTACAACTTGAGTTATTTTGGTTATTTTGGTTAATTCGGATAATATTAGTTACTTCAATATATTTGGTCAATTTTTCAGAAAACATTCTAAACTTCTAGAAAAAAAAACCGAGTAAATAGTTAGTGATTTTATAAATAATCCTTAAACAAATTTGAAAAACAGTCCTTAGAATTTAAATAATATTAATAATTAGAATTATCTTAAAATTTGGATAGTTTGGGTATAAATTTGGTTCTCATTCAATATGCGAACCGAACCAATATCCAATTTTTTTTTTTTTTTAAATAAAACCATTCGAATATATCGGCAAATCCATACCCAACCAAAAATTAAAATTTGGATTGGTTCGATTCGGTTATAGGCCTGGCCCAAACTTTTTACGAGCCATAAGCTGAAAAAAAAAATCCAAAAAACCATGAACTTTTCTAGGTCAAACTCAAGAAATGAAACTTCTTTCAAGGGTTATTAACCACTAGGCTAAAGTTATATTTTGTCGATGTAATGCCCCCTAAATATTTAAACTTATTGTGATGCGTAAAGCATATGGTTTATGAGTTTTAGCCCAGGACAGCCATGTTCAGTTATTTTGCCCATCCTACATAACATAAGATCACAAAGAACAGATTGCGAAACAGATAAATGAAACCTCAACGAGTTCTTGTTGAGTTGTTGGCTTATCATATTTCTTAATAACATATTCAGATAGCTTGACTTGAGCTGTTGTGAGTTCAGAAGTTGTATTTAAAACACTCCACATCCGCAAGATTGGACGCTGAAGAAGCTCATATCTAAGACCATATGCTAATGTTTGAAGTGATTGTTTTGTATAGATCCTTGTCACATGCCATGTTAGAATTGTTAAAAGTCCAATCAGAAATGCTAACATCACCTGCACACACATACACACATTGCTTCTCAACTTGCAAAGATTCCAACTTTTTTAAGTTTGATCATAAATAAATAGAGTTTTCAAATGTGCGGGCCGTCCGCGGGCTAAGCCCAATCCGTACTGCGTCGGGGGAGGTCATAGTCAAAAGATTTTTAGCCTATATAGCCTACGGACTATAGATGTTGTCGCCCATAGCCAATGGTCGGGCGGATGCGGGCTTGGGGTTTCTCCCATATAGCCCGCATATAAACCAACAATTTACTTTATATTTTTCCTGGTTTCACGCAACAAATAGCCCGCGGTCTTGATGATTTTATGGCTCAGTTGTGAATGATTAATTTTAGACAAGAATAAAAACTGATGTATTTTGAAAATTTTGGCTAAAAATATATATTTAGATAATAATTATGAATATATATTATATATATATAGATATATATATATTTTTTTTTAAATAGAAAAATTTTAGGTCAGCCCACGGGCTAGCCCGCCCCGCATAGAGCCCATGATCACTACTCATCCGCGCGGTGCGGTCATGGTCATGCCAGACCCAGAGCCATGCCTCTGCCCCCAAATTTAAATTTAAAATTTTGATCTTTTTTTTTTTTTTTAACATAGGCTACAAAATTTTAAATAATATATAGAAATTTTTTTAGTCTCGGGCCTAATCATGGTCATGGACAGTTTTTACAGCCCTCAAGGACTTTAACGATCTCCGCCCATTAGCCCGCGGGCGGGCACCCGCCCAATTGACAGCTTTAAGTGATGGCAAATCAGAGAAACTTGATTGGAATACAGAGAAACTTTAAGCTGAATGAAATCAAGCAAAATTGAGCTATAGAGAGATGAAAAGTGATAGAATCTAACCATTATAGCGAGACGAACAACAAAAACACTGTAGTAAGATGACAAACAGTGACTACTTGCGTATTGAAACTGTTCTTGTTCAACATCTCCACGTAATATCCTACTTTCTCTTGCCATCTCTGACTTCCTTCTCCAACGAACAGCCCATTGAGACATTTTATTGAACATCTTGTTCTTATGGAGACTTTATTGTTGTTTGTTGTTGTTGGTGACTTTTGAGTGCTTTGTCTTTAGTGGAAGCTACTGCTTCTTGTGTCACTCCCCACTTTTTTAAATTTTTAAATTAAAAATTCATTAATTTGGCTTAAAAAATCAGAAACCCATGAAGAAAAAAGCTGAAAAGCTTCAAAATTTCATTGTAAAAAAGAGATTCTGGAGAATGAAGAAGAAAACATATTTGAGTTTATATAGAATAAAGTTTATTCAATAAACAGAAAAACAAAAAAGTTCTTTTTTTTCCTAAGGAAAGCAAAATATCGAAAAAGTAAGATTTGGGAATAATTAGAATTGTTAAATGGGTGGACCGTCCATAATACCGTAGCAATGTGGATCTGATCACAACTATTTTAAGTTTATTTATGCACAAATTAAAAGTGGGTGTTTGGATGTATGTCTCTATTTGTATTTGGGATATACAGTTTTAACCCAAAACCGCCACCCAATTTTAAAAGCCTAAAAACTACAACCGTCATATACTACATCCGTTCAAATCAGAAAGCCCGCTTGAATGATATATTTATGCAAACAATATTTTTCTGGTTATTTTTTCTAGTTATTTTAAAATTTTTATAAAATAAAAATTAGAAAATTTTACATCAGCCCGCTGTCACCGCTTGCCAGCATAATAAAAATATAGTTTTATATTTTTTTTACTGCAAGCCCAGATAGACCTAAATTTATCCGCCATTTAGTCTCCAGATGGACGGCGGACCGATTTGACGAGTGTAGGCATAATGGTTGTGATTGTTCTTTGAAATACAGAGGATGTACGGAAATGAAGAATTTTTAAAGTATTAAACTTTTTTTAATATTTTTTTTTAAGAATGAAATTAATAAATTATGAAAGGACCTAACTTTGAGTTGTCACTCTCTTAGAAGGTTTTAAAGATTTCTGCTTTATGATTTGTTGTTAAGGTTTATGTCTTTTACTTATTGGATAAGGTTTTAAAGATTTCCGCTATATTATTTTTTATTTTATTTGTATTTGGTAGGTACTCGGTAGATTGTACGAAATATATATATATATTTTTTAAACAACCGGTTTTATTAAGTTTCTTCCATTGTAGACAACCGGGGTTCGAACTTCGGACCTGGCACTAAAGCAACAGAGGTGGAAACCATTTATTCCACTTGTTCTTCGGCTGTACGAAATATTTAAAATTAATTACTAAAAATAAAAATAGATTGATTTTTAAAGTGTTTTATTTTATTATTTTTTTGTCGGCAAAAAAAAAGTGTTTTATTTTATGTTGTCAGAAAAGGTAGTGTTTATTTGATTCCATAGAATTATTTTTATACTTTTTGGAAAGATTAATTGGTACCACACTAGATTTATTGTTATATATGTGTATAGTGACATAAGTCTAAATAGTTTATTAATTAAATATTAGTTTAAGAGATTTTGTTTTTTTTTGTCAAAACGTTTAAGATTGTTGTGAAAATGAAAAATCTCTAATTGCTTTACGATAACGCGACACCAAAAAAATTTATGTTTGTTCATGGGTTTTAAAATGCTTATATATAGTCATAGAACAAATGGTCCAGCGGTTCTACTTATGTTGCTTTAATGTTATGTTCGGAGTTTAATTTACGTTGTCTCTACTGAAAAAATTTAATGCAGCCAACTAAGAGCTGAAGTAAAAAAGAAAGCTTATATACAGTTCGAATTATTCAATTTTTTTTGGTCAATATTCTAGCTATTCAAAGAATGACAGTAAAATCATGCATCAGTAATTTATCCTCATTAGGAAACATTTTGTTTTTCTGGTTTTTTTTTTTTTACCATTAGTTCAATTGACTAATTAAATCATAATTAGTTCTGCTTTAATTGGAGACACTCGGGTTCGAACCCCGGTCATGGTGTAGAAGCACAGTGGTGACAACCATTATGCCACTTATCTCCCACGTTTTTCAGGTTTTAAATTTGATTTTAATTAAACTTTATTTTGAGGAATTATCCACATATCAGATATCTAAAATGCTTTTTAATGGAGACAAAAAAAAAAATGATACGAAAATGTAGGTATATATAGATATTTTCTTAATATATATCAAATTTAAAAGATATTCATTGTACATTAAAATAAAATAAAAACTTAAAAGAAATTAAATAATTAGTTTTGGTATGGAAACACAATGTACATTAGATAATAAAATACATGAAATGAAAAGTTTTCATTGGTGGCAAATGCCCCCATTCATAATAACTAGATACGCTTCAGCCAGTTATGTTAAATTTTTGAAATTTTTCTTGTCCAAATTTTGTTTAAAATAGAAAATATTTAATAATAGTGTGGAATTGTTTTTTTCTTTTAACTAAACTCAAATTAGAGTTATTTCGTTTAGTTTTAGATGGTTCTATTATAAGTGGGTTTGGTTCTTTGTTTGTTCATGAATTTCTTATAAAACTTGTCTCGGTAACTTTATAAATAATATACAAACGTTTTGTAAATGTTAAATTGTCATTGCCTCATTGGTTAAGCAAAAAAACATTAAAGTGTAATTGTTGGTAAAGAAATAAAGAATAGTAATCATAAGACAGTGATAATTAATTTTGACCAAAGTTTAGTAAAAATCTTTATGGAGCTTCAAGATCAAGTAACAAATCTATAAAGGATATATAGTCGGTGATTTTAACGAGCCCTGAATTTTGTTTTAAAAAAAAGGTAACAAAGTTATTTACATCTTTTTTTAATATAATAATTAATTAAAGTTATTTAAGGTATTTTTGCTTAAGTCTATTAATATCTTTTAGTATTAATCTAAATTTTAAATTAATATAAGAATGCATAGTGTAAAATATAAATTAATTTGAATATTTAACAATTTTTTATCTTTTTTTTTTTAATTTAAACCCATTTTTATTCATATTGAATTTAATATTTGACACTATAATTAATTCAGATAAAGAAAAAATGTACATTGCTGTATATAGATAAATCACATTTCCACATTTGAAAAATAGAAATATAGAGTTTGAAATTATTAACTCAAATAAATTCAAATATCACATAAATAGTTAATATATAATTAAGTCATCTATATGAAAAAAATAGGGAAAATTCAAAAAAAACATCGAACTATCAAAAAAAATGTAAAATAAATCACGAACTATTTTAAATGCAAAAGAAACTTCGAATTTTATAAAAACCAGCAAAATAAACCTCCAACTATCCAAAACATACAAATAAAACAGCGGACTATAAAAACAAATGCAGAATAAACCTTGAACTATTAAATGCAAAATAAACCCCGATCAAAATAAATTGCAAAATAAATTTTGATCTATATAAACCACAAAATAAAATTCGATCTATATAAACTGTAAAATAAATCTCGATTTTATTATAAATATGCAAAAAAAAAAAAAAATTCAAAAACTGTTTAAAAAAATTAAATGTTTTCTAAAACAATTAATCGTTTTCTTAAAAAAATTGCACTTAATGTTGATCGATGTTTATTTTGACAAAAAAAATATAGATCGATGTTTATTTTGAAGGTTTTCTATAAATTAGAAGTTTATCGTGCATATTTTTTTATAATTTCGAGGTTTATTTTGATTTTTTATAATCAAAATTTATTTTGTTGGTTTATATAAAGTTCGAGGTTTATTTTGCATTTAAAATAGTTTTAAGTTTATTTTGTATTTTTTTGGATATTTCGAGGTTTTTTTTGCATTATTCCCAAAAAATATATATATAGTTTTTAGATATAATACGATATGAATTTTATGTGCTTTAAAAGCAAGATTCAAATCTAGCTTTAGCATTAAATCAAAAACAAAATGTGATCACAATCCAAATAAAAAGATTTGTAAAATCTCGAAAAAATCTCAAAAGTGATTATTTAGGAAGACTTATAGGGTTAATGGTAATGATGTGTGTTTAAGAAAAGAAATCAAATGTGCATGCATGGTTGCTTAAATTTGTATGCCTTTGAATCCTACATTATATTTAATTGTATATTTATCATAAGGTTAAGTATAGATTTGATTTTTATAATGGTTTTATTAATATTGTGTGCTCTTTGGTCATTAGTCATTAGTGGTTGTGGACACTCTGGTCAAGTTGCTCATAAATAACTAACCTGTGAGATATATACAAACAATTTTTAAATAATAACTCTGTGAATTTTCTACTGGATAAAAGGAGCTATATTATAAAAATAATTTTAATAAAATAACCGTTTGAAGAAAAAAAGATTTGACGATAATGTGTATACATGTAAAATTAGAGTATGAGTTAATACAATATCGTATCATAATTATTGGACTAAAAAAGTTATTATTATTATTGGATGAAGATTATATTGTTTCATAACTAATTTTTTGATTAATTTATATGAATGTTATCAGACATATATGTCAAACTTAGCTCTTTTGTCCATTAAATTCGTCTTGTTTTGGACTAGAATACTTTCCATATTTTTTTCGGGCCATCTTGTAACTATAGTCATGAAAACAAAAACAAAAAAAATCGTTCCAATCAGGGACGAAGACAAAGACAAGAAGAGAACTAGAGAGGGTTCCGGTCCTCCCTATCTCTGGGAATTTTTTTTTATATGTAAATTTTTTTTTCTATATAAATTTTGCTCGGTCTCTCTTTAAAATTTTTTTAGCCCTCTGCCCTTCTAAATTCTTATTCAAGATTCGTCACGGGTTCCAATTATTTTTTATTTGATTAAACTATTAGTAAATGGGAAACATGTTTGATGAACATCAAACTACTAGGAAAGTGGAAATATGTTTGAAAACATCACACACAATCGCAAATTAAAATTAATTATGTTTTCAATATATTTCCTATAAGAATTAGAAAAATATAAATGAAAAAAAGAAAAAGAAAGTTAAACAACAAAATCCATTCTCAGGTACTTTCTTAAAATACTACATTTTCATACTCTTTTAAAATTTGTACGAAATTAAAAATATTTAACTTTAAAACTATAATAAATTTCAATAATTTATTTGTACTCGTAGAAATATTTTAAAATAGTACATACGCGGTGTGAACGAAGCAATTTATGAAAACATAAACCAACAAGTAATTAATAATTCATATATATATAACAAGGAATTAATAATTAAATATAATAAAAGAAGTTGCCCGATTGCGTCGTATTAAAAATGTTGCCACGAGAGAATCGGACAAAGAACTTAAAGTGGAGATGCCGTAAGCATATCTATACATCACTTTCTTATACAAAATATTTAAGAATTTAAATTTAAAACATATAAAATAAAGGATAAGATAAAATAGTTCCATTGGTGGTTTTAATTAGAGCAGATCTAGACCAATTTTTCATTGGGTATAAAATTAAACTAAAAAGTAATAATATAGCATCATAAAAATTATAATTATCTCTTAAAATAATTAAAATATTATAATAAAATAACTATAAAACAAAATGCAAAGTTGTTGGAAAAAATTATTCGTTCAATAATGTATTACAAAAAGCAATTTTAAACAAAAAACTAAAATTTCATAAAAACAACACAATTTTCAAAATCAATTTGACAAAAATAAAATAAAATAAAGATATAATGAAATCAATTTTCATATATCTCCAAATTCCCTAATTTTTTGATATAATTAGTTATTGTACATTGAAAAAAGTAGTTTTCAATCAAGATGAGAATTAATTATATATATATATATATATTTTTTAAAGAAGAAGAAACAAAAAGAAAGAAAATATATTTTTCTCATTTTATAAATAATACAAAAAGGAAATAAAGATATAATTACGTTCTTAAGATATAATCTACTATATATTAAATCACAAAACACAAGTTTTTTAACTAAATAATCTTTATTTTGTACTTATTTACTTCAAATGCCATTAAAAATTAAATACATTAGAAAGGTAATTTAGTAATTATAAGTATTTGGTCCTTAGTAACATTTCAAAATTGTGGATATTAATGCATTAATTGATTTTTATAATAATATTAAAAAAAAATCTCGGTAAAATTTTTTTGTTTTTTATTGACGGAACAAATTTTTTCTCTTAAAAATAATTAAAAATAAATTCTATTACATAAGCCAATATTTTAGAAAAAAAAAAATCTGAAACTTGATAAAAAAACGTCAAACCAGGAAAAAAAAAGAAAAATTATTATATAAGGATGTTTTCATAAAAATATGCCAAAATTTTAAGAAAACAATTTGACCGGCATATAAAATTTTACGAACTAATTTAAAAAACATACTTAAAAAATCAATATAAAAATACATAATTTGTATATATATAATTATTATTTCTTCTCAACAAATCTAACTTATTTATTTTAAAATTCATTTTACTAAAAAATTCAGAATTCAAATTTTTATACAATATAAAACTAATTTTTAAAAACAAAAACCTTAAAAAATTAATATAAAAATATTTAATTTATATATATATAAATATGTATACTATTTTCTCTCGAAAAGTCTATCTTATTTATCTTATAATTAATTTTCTAAAAATTAAAGAATCTAAAAAATAATATTTCATAAAAAATAATTTAATTCAAATTATATTAAGATTCTTTACTTTTTAAAATTATAAACTAAAAATAATATAACATCAATTCTATAAATTATAAATAATTAAATAATTTATTTTACATAAAAAAATTAGTTTAACAATAATTGATTTCATAAGAAATTAAAAAAAAAAAAAATAGTATATATAATCGTATTCTCAGAATTAAAATAATTTGACTCAAAATTATATATTTTTTTTTTGAAATGTATCGTTTATTATAAAATAATTTATCACCAATCAATCCCTATTTGATAAAAATAATATCATCAAAAAAATCTATAGTTGAATTTATTATACTGAAATTTAATAATAAAAATAATTAGAGATGTATAGATATATATTTGGATAGAAAATAAAAATACATATTGCAAAAAAAAATGTATATTAAAAAACTAATTTTTGGATATGCAATAGAAGAAATGCTGAAAAAATAAACAAATTATATATTCTAAAATTATATAAACAAAATTTTATGTTAACATAAAATGAATTTTTCAAAGAACATTATAACATCTAAATTGATAATAATATATAAATAATAAATCAGCATATGAAAATTTAATATTAATCTATATTTAAATAGATTTAAGAAATCAAAAATTAAACGTAAAAATTTTCAATGAAAATATATTTCTCATAAAAAATCAAAATATCTAATTATTGTGTCTCCTTAGTAATATTTACATATTATTAACCTATTGTACAATAAAAAACAGTCTATTATTAAAAAAGTACTCTACATATCTAAAAATAAAGAATTTAGACAAAAATATTTATACAAAATTTACAAATAAATATTAATATCACGTCCAACACATGATATCATTTGTATAAAATGTGATAACATTACAGATGAATTTAGTTGAAAATCTAAAATTGACATTTACAAAAAAAAACCCCAAAATTTATATTAGAAAATATATTCGCGGGCGGATATACATCAAAACAGTGCAAAACAACATATTAATAACATATACAAATTATATTTAAAATTTTGGTTAAGAGATTAATCCCGCGCACAGCGCGAATATCATCTAGTTAATTATTATACATTGAAAAAAAATAGTTTTCAATTAAGATGGAAAAGAGTTATACTTATTAAAAAAATAAAAGGAAAGAAAATATATTTTTCTAAAGAATGGTTATGTCAAATAGTATAAATACATGATTTTCGATATTCTTTTTTCCTTTTACAAACAAACCAACATGATATTTTCTATAATTTTAAAATTAGACATAGGGGCAACTGTAAAATTAATTAAAAAAAAAACATTAGGTGTCAGAGTTTTAATGATGTACATGCCACCATATCCTATATACCAAATTCACCCCTTTTAACACTTCTAGAGAATTTGAATGATTTTTGGTTCTATATTTCTATTTCACTATTCATGTATCTATATAATAATTATTTTATATAATTCTAAAATTTGTATAACAGATTCAGAAATAGATAGGTTAAGATACGAATAATATTAAATATTTCTGAATATTATATAATAATAATTGACGCCCATTAGATTTCGTTATTTCCATATGTAGATGTCATCTCTAAATCGAAATTATTTATATATAAATAATATGTTATGTACTTATAAACTGTACTCAAGCTTCTAGAAACTAAGTATTTATATATATAGTTATGTATTTTTATATTGTTTATTTTATATATTAAAAAATAAAATTCAAAATCTTGGATCGGTCCGTGGGCTAATCCGCAAAAGTCACGGCAAACACGCAAAAGCTCATGGCAAGTCCAGAGAAAATATATTATAAATATATTATTTAACTGTTATGCGCCCCAATGGACCGGCCTTAGGTGAGGCCTCTGACATCTGAGCCAAAGGTGTATAAAACATGGAGCAAAGCGTATGGTTTTGAATAGTCAACTCACATTATTTTCTTTTTCTTTTTTATTTGTACATTTTTATTTGCATTTGATATGGCCATTCTACCCCCATGTTAAAAATGTATATATATGTTTTTTTTTAATGTACAAAATACTATACTATAATATAATATTTGTATTATTAGTGATCATTATTTTATGCCACCACATAGTAAAATATTTTCTAGCAAATATAACGTGTCTCAAACTTTGAAGTGTCTCAAAAACTTTAAGGTTTTGATTCTTCCAAAATTTTTTTTTTTTTTCTGACAAAAATTCGGGCCGGCCCGCGCAATTGACACCTATACTCACAATGATACTCAATCGCAAAAGGCTGATGGATAAAAAAAACGAACCTTTATGATCAGGAGGAAAATTCGAATTTTGAAAGTGAAGAAAGAGAATGAAGAAGTTATAAAGAAAGCTACCAAAAAAATTCGAATTTTGTTCGCCTTCTATTTCAAGCTTCGATTTATGAAATTTGGAAAGAACGGAACAGTAGATTGCATCACTCTGAATCAAAACCTCATGAAGTCTTGATCAAGGATATATCTCAAACAATGCGGAATCGGTTATGCTACCTCTCCAAAAAGAGCCAGTCCTCGGCAATCCATCCATCCCCTCACTCTTATCTTAGGGACTGGATACGATTGTTCCAATCTGCTTCTTATTAATTCAGCTTTTGATTATGCAATTTGTCTTAATTGTAAAATGAAAAAGCTGTAATGGTTTCCTCTGTTTTAAAACTTCCTCCCTGTAAACTCAGTTTTTGGTATATATATTTAACATTTAAAACCAAAAAAAAAAAAAAAGAAGCTCCACAAGAATTCGATTTTTTCAGTTTTCAAATTCTCGTCATAGCCGTTTTATTGAAAACGTTTCTGCGCAGGGTCGGTTCCTTTTTTGTTAAAAACGTCGTCGTTTACGACTCATCACAACACAACACAAAACGTTGCCGCTTTAGCCGAATTGATCCCAAGTTTTTACCTTTATTGGTGAATGTCCAACTTTTTTTTTTTTTTTTAATTACTTAGATAAGTCTTAATATTTATTTAAAATTCTGAATTTGATTTCAAATTTTTTTGTTTTGAATTTGACCAACTAGATTTAAAACCGTGAGTTTCCGCTAAAACGTTGACGTCTTATAACTCACAAACACATCAACCACAAAACAAAGACACAAACTGATCAAGTAATGCAAAGCCTTCGAGGCCTTTATTGCAAGGTTTTAACCCTTTATTTGTGAATGTCCTTTTTTTTTTATCTAATTTTTTTTTTTGTCGTCTACTCCTACTGGCTAATTAATATTTAAGAAATTCTGAGTCTTGATATTTATTTTAAATTTTGTTACTCTTAATATTTATTTACAATTCTGTATTTGATTCGAAAAGAAAATTTCTGTTTTTCACCACTATATTTAAACCGTGAGTTTCCGTTAATACGTTGACGTTTTATAACTCACAAAACTTGAACCACAAAATAAAGACACAAAACGACACTGTTTCTGCTCAAGGAATGCAAATATGCAATGCCTTAGGGAGTCATTATTGTGTTTCAGTCAATCAATACATAGCATTTTTCAGGTGAGGCAACTACGTATTAAACTTGCAAACAAAGTTGATTTTATACAAAAGACAAGTTCTTTCTCCAAGTTCATGATGTTCCTTCCTCTTCTGTAGATTCTTTCTGTTTCTGCGCTTTCTCGGCCTCCAACTTCCTAAGAGTACTCGAACTTATCTTGTCTCCACCTGATCCATCAGAAACTAATTCCACAACCTCGATCTACACAAGAACATACAAGAAAGATTGGTCCAGGTAAGAAATATGCGTTTGATGATTAAAGATCTTACAAATGGACGGACTGCCTTCAGGCTACACCTAGCCCGCCCCGCTGTGGATATGGTCACGGGTATTTAAACCCATATTTAAAGTGGGCTTGTGGGTGTGCGCCCAAAAAAAACTACACCAGTCCACACCACAAGGCTTGCCCAAACCACAAGACTCATCCACATATTTAAAAAACATATTTATTTTTTGACAAAAATTTGGGCCCGTTCGTGCAATTGACACCAATACTCACAATGATACTCCATCAGATAAGGCTGATGGATAAAAAAAGCGAACCTTTAGTTGAGAGAGACCTCTTTCTCCTCTTTTTCTGTTAACAGACAAGGCACAAGGTACTGTCTCTTTACTGCAGATTATGGTTAATTAAAAGACTCTCCTACCACGGATATGAATTGTGAAAAGAGAATAATAGACAGAAGGGAAACCTGACAACAATAGCTTCTAAAGNTGAAGGACCATATGGATCGGTAATGGGTTCAGCTTGTACAAGCAGTTCGGGTTTGATAGACTGTATAAGAACATGAAGGAAATGTGAATAAGAGAATCTTTATATGTTAGCATATAGAAAAACTAAGGAGAAATTTCACATATTGGTGTAGTTACCACCTTGACATAGTTCTTAACATTTTGCATCCTTTCTTCAACGGGTTGTATCATTTCAGAGAACTATACATAGAGCGAAGATGAATGGAAATAAGAACACATCAACAAAGCATAACAGTTAGAAGTGTCAAATGCGGCACCCAACCCGCACAACGTATGGACACGAGATTTTTAGCCCCAAAAAGGTGGTGTTTGGGATGTTGGCCTAACATGTCCGCAAGCTTTTGCAGGCAGGCTCCCACGGCCACTGGGTTTAGCCCGTCAATCCTATGAAAACATATTTCTTTTAGCTCTATTCAAAGCCGCCCGTCATTAGTTCATAAATTTGTATAGCCTCTCAATAGGAGAAATCTGGCTAAAATATTCATAAATCAAAATCTGAAAATTTCTAATACAAAATCATGAAAAATATCTAATAGATTCATAAAAGTAGAACATCACAATAAACTTGTAAAATCTACAAAGTTTTCAATCCAAACCAATCAAAAGAAAAGCAACTAAATCTCCAGAAAACATTTTCAGTGAGAAGCATACATTGAAATCAAACAGATAAAGAGTATAATAACACCCAAAACCGAAACCCAAACAACCCAATTCACTGTTTTCTGTCAACAGCTTGTAATACATTTATATTGGTTCAGAAAACCAACCGAAGGTAAATTGTTGACAGCGAAGTTGTTCTTGTATAAAAACTCCACGTCATTTTATAAGCTCTAGCATTTCTAAAGCCAATTCATAAACTTCCAAGATTTGCAGAGAGTAAAGAAAGTGATTTAAGAGTTAAATCGAAGCTACTAGCTATTTGAAGCAAGAAGCTTCAGCACGAGCTTCATCCAACTTCGACGACAGCTCTTTCATGAAAGGTGTGCTTGTCCCATGGCTGATCCGCAGTATCTCAAATGCCTTACTATATGAACTTACCGACTCTACTGTCTCCCCCAGCAACCTGCAACGTAAGTACTTAACAATCATGCTTTCAGCAAGAGAATATGAAATAAACCGCAGCTAAGTTATTGCATTCGAATTCAGATAAATATAGAAAGCTAATCTGGTTTGGTAAGTTCATACAGGCACATCAAGAATCAGTGTAATGTATCCGCGGGGATTCAAACTCAGGGATATCAACTTATAAGGCTCTCCTACCACTAGCCTAACCTCTCTTTATAAACATGCTGAAGCTAATGATGCTTTCTCTTTTGTTAATGTGCAGTGCCTCATAGCTATACAGCAAAAACATTGTTACCATGTCACCTCTCACCTAGAGTTATTTCTATGCACTGGATTTAGGCTATTTGATAACAAAAGAACTATTACGTTCTCTGAGATCCTAAATGAAAGGCACTAGAGAATAAAAGTTTCAAGCATTATAGTAAGTATATCAACTGGAAAACATGTTAGGGAAAATGCTTATTCGGTCCTATGGATTTCGATGTGAACATAAAAAATGTCATAACATAACATTATTCTGTCTTCAAATTCTATTCAGGTTTCGCAGCTCAAAATCTAAACCAAGTAGTAAAGTAAGATTAGAGGAAGGATTAAGGAATTTTTGATACCATTCGAGTTTTCCCTGAGTATAGAACT
>OVAW01000006.1:33582-49238 GCA_900406365.1 Heliophila coronopifolia | reverse complement strand
TTTTCTAGTTCTAATGATATTCTTATCAAGGAGTTTTGGGTTGAAAAGTGATGGTAAGGTTAGCACTATCTATTTTCATAATTTTGGATTATTTGATGGAATCTTTATCTTGAATTATTATATATCTCAAGGGAATAAGTATAAAATAAAACCATTACTGAGGAACAATAAATTATACGAGCTGAAAATCTATTTTTCTGGGAAATTACTATTTCGCTTTAGGGATTCCTATATCTTGCTTCCTGGCTCTTTGGCATTTTTTCCCTAATATCATTGTTGTTTGGCTTCAAACTTTTGTAAACTCTTCACCTATTTTGGTGCACTCTCATGTCTCATCTTAATGTTAATGATTAACTAGTATTTGGGAAAAAAAATAAACAACAGTTGTTGACAAATAAAATAATACTGTAATAATAATAATAATAAACAATAGTAGCGGCAAACATACAATGATATTTTTTTTTTCTTTAAATTGAGAGAGAAAGAGGACTTGGTATGATTTTTGTCACAATTTAACCAATTTTTTCTTCTTCTTCTTCGAAAATAAAACCCTTCGAAACTGGTAGCAAAATCTATAGGATGGAATTAACGAATCGCTCCCATGAGGAGCTAATAAGTCGACTCGTTGACTCTATCAAACAAATTTCTGGCTTTTCCGCTTCTAAAGGTTTCTTTGGGAAGATCCAAGGCGATCTTGTTCGTAGGATCACGCTTCTTACCCCTTTCTTCGAGGAATTGGTAGACGTCAATGTGGATTTGACAGATGATCAAATTTCAGGGTTCGAGGTTATGAGAATCGCTCTTGATTCAAGTTTAGAGCTTTTTCGATCGGTCAATGCAGGAAGCAAACTTTTTCAGGTTTACTCTTTTTTTTTCTTTTTTTTTACTTTTCTCTTCTTTCAGATTCTCTTTTGGTAGATGACAAAATCAAGCAATCTCCTTCTGTTTCTGTACTAGGATTTTAAGATTTTAGTGTTTATGTAGAATTTGTGGTTTGTGTATTGTTATCTCATGTATGAGCTCATTTACTGTCCCTATATCTCCAAGAATTCACCTAAAAATTCAACAAGTTAAGTCTCTTATATGTTCTGTTTGGCAGATTTTCCATAGGAGTTCTGTTGTGCACAAGTTCCACGACATAACCGTGGAGATGGAAGCAGCTTTAAGTCAGATTCCTTATGATAAGATTGATGTATCAGAGGAGGTCAGAGAACAGGTACCTTCTCAAGACATATCTTTTTTTTTTTTTTGGTTTGAAGACAATAATTTTGAAATTTGAATGATTATACTCTCTGAATCTGTAGGTACAACTTCTACATTCTCAGTTCAAGAGAGCAAAAGAAAAACAAGAGGAATCTGATTTACAGCTTTGCAATGATCTAGCCATGGCAGAGAATGTGATGGATCCTGACCCTGAAATCCTCAAAAGACTGTCACAAGAGCTCCAACTCAGCACCATTGATGAGCTGAAGAAAGAATCATCTTCAATACATAAATATTTTATTTCAGTTGACGGAGATCCTGATGACTGTTTCGGGAGGATGTCCTCGCTTCTTAAAAAGCTGGTAGACTTTGTAACAATGGAAGGTTCAGAGCCTGATACATCTGCCAGCAATATAAATATTTTGAGACATCGTTCTCCTGTTATACCTGAGTATTTTCGGTGTCCGATATCACTTGAATTGATGAAAGATCCTGTTATCGTCTCCACTGGACAGGTCCTTTTCAAGTTCCCTCTGCATTTAGTGAGTTTGATTATTATACCCCTTTTTGTAATTTTTTCTGATTTTTACGACTTTGCAGACGTATGAAAGATCATCCATCCAGAAGTGGCTTGATGCTGGTCATAAGACCTGTCCGAAATCTCAGGAGACACTCTTGCACTCTGGATTAACCCCTAACTACGTGTTAAAGAGTCTCATTGCCCTTTGGTGTGAGAGCAATGGTATTGAACTTCCACAAAATCAAGGTAGCTACAGAACCACAAAATTAGGAGGAAGCAGCTCTTCAGATTGCGATCGAGCATTTGTCATTTCCTTGTTAGAGAAATTAGCCAATGGTACTACAGAACAACAAAGAGCTGCAGCTGGAGAATTAAGGTTACTAGCCAAAAGGAACGCTGATAACAGAGTTTGTATTGCTGAGGCTGGAGCCATACCACTCCTTGTAGAGCTTCTATCCTCACCGGATCTTCGAACTCAAGAACACTCTGTGACAGCTCTTCTGAATCTTTCCATAAATGAAGGTAACAAAGGAGCCATTGTTGATGCAGGAGCAATAACAGATATAGTAGAGGTTCTAAAAACCGGAAGCATGGAGTCTAGAGAAAACGCAGCTGCGACCCTTTTCAGTTTATCTGTTGTAGATGAAAACAAAGTAGCCATAGGTGCTGCTGGAGCTATCCAAGCTCTTATAAGCTTACTTGAGGAAGGAACCCGAAGAGGCAAAAAAGATGCGGCAACAGCAATATTCAATCTATGCATATACCAAGGAAACAAATCAAGGGCGGTTAAAGGCGGTATAGTCAAACCTCTAACAAGATTACTGAAAGACGCAGGTGGTGGAATGGTGGATGAAGCATTAGCGATACTGGCGATTCTTTCGACAAACCAAGAAGGCAAAACAGCAATCGCGGAAGCAGAATCAATCCCAGTATTGGTTGAGATCATAAGAACAGGGTCACCGAGGAACAAGGAAAATGCAGTAGCAATACTTTGGTATCTATGTATAGGTAATATGGAGAGATTGAATGTAGCAAGAGAGGTGGGTGCAGATGATGCATTGAAGGAACTTATTGAAAATGGAACTGATAGAGCAAAGAGGAAAGCTGCAAGTTTGTTGGAGCTTATTCAGCAAATTGAAGGTGTTGTAGTATCTTCTACTGCTCCATGAAAGGCTTACTTACTGCTTGTGGAATCTTGTTTTGTTTTCAGTGTAGATTATTTTATGTATAGGAAAAACTTTGGATTGGATCTGACAAAAGAATCTTATGTATTAATGTAATTTTCGACTCAGTTGTGTGTATCATTATAACTTCTTTAAATTAATATTCGATGCTCAAAATAAAATTTTCTGATAAATAAATAAACAGGTAATGTCGGAGAAATAAGTTTGAATTTGTTAGTGGAAAAAATACATTTTGTGAATCTATAACAAGTGAAGTAAAGACGACAAAAAAAAAAAAGAAACAAGACAAATTTTATCTCCATAAGATGAAGTAAATTATATAAAAAAATATAACATTCGAATAACCAATATTCACTCTCTAACGAAGATGATCCAGAGCACAATGAAATACGGAAGAAAAAAATAAATAAATATAAACACAGCACAAAAACAGTCAAGAGAAAACCTGAGGAACATATAAGGCTTTGTTACGGATCCAGCTTAGTTTTTCTATGAATGTTTCTATCAATGTTGCACCATTGACTATTTTCGTTGTGGCAATAATCATATCATAAGCCATTCCTTCCTAAAAAAAAAAAGATGCGATTGGAGAAGGATTCAGCAGACCAAAAAAGAGTTTGTATATGATGATTGATCAACTCCTTAAGTTTGCAGATTACCTTAGAAGCGAGATACCGTAAAGCGGAGATTTCAGCAAATGTTACACCTCCAACGAAGACAACAAGAACAATTACGCGTCTTCCATCAGAAACCCTGTAATGATAATGAAATCTCTTCTTACTCATTTAAATAGTTACAATGTATTGTCCATTTTCGAAGAAATACTTACCCATTTGAACTTCTGCCTAAAACTTCAAAGTATAAGAAAATAATAATAAGTCAATCCAAACCATAAAAAAATGAGGCAAAAGAGAAAAGTGATAACGTCACCCACTAAGACACGAACGCGGGAACCATTTCCTTTGACAGTCGTGCCTCCCTCTTCTCTTCTCTTCTTCATCTCTTTCCACTTATTTTTCAAATTCCCTTTTCAATCTCTCTCTCCCTTCTGTCTCATACTCTCTCTCTCTCTCCTGTTCTAGCTGCCCTTTCGTGACGAGCGAGCTAGTATGACTTCTTCAAATACCTCTGCCGTCAGATCGTCGGCGAAACACGCGGCTGAGCGGATTCAGCAGCATTTACCTCCCAGTAATCCTGCATCTCTCTCTTCTTCTTCCTTGAACTTACCTGCTAGGACCTCTATCATCGCTCCCGGAGCAGCACCAGCAAGCCACTCTTCTCGCCCTAAAGATCGTCCCTCCGCATCATCCGCCTCCGTCTCCGCTTCTTCTCCTTCTACACGCCGCTCCGGTACTCCCGTTCGTCGATCGCAGTCCAAAGACTTCGACGATGACAATGGTATGTTACTTCTCTTCTCCATACGATTCCAAAATTGAAAGACGAGCTTTTTCATTTGCTCAAGGGATTTGACTTTCATTTTTGGGCATTGCTCTAGCTAATTTGGAGACTGCTGATTTAAATTGGTAG
Source organism: Heliophila coronopifolia (assembly GCA_900406365.1). Taxonomy (NCBI): domain Eukaryota; kingdom Viridiplantae; phylum Streptophyta; class Magnoliopsida; order Brassicales; family Brassicaceae; genus Heliophila; species Heliophila coronopifolia. Next base: position 44,804 of record OVAW01000006.1, on the reverse strand, counting down.
TTCGTTTGGGTTAATTTTTCGATTTCAAAATTGAATTTTTTTTAACTATATCTATATGGTGTAGCTTCCAGAAGAAGAAGAAAAGTGCAAAAAATTGACTTTGATATTTGAATATGTAGATTCTGGGAGGGTGAGAGTTTCTGTAAGAGTTCGACCTCGAAACGGAGAGGAGCTTAAATCAGATGCTGACTTTGCTGATCTTGTTGAATTACAACCAGAGGTGAGTATATACTAACTGAAATTGGCTTCTCTCTCCCTCCCAAATCAGTTGATATCAACTTGTTTTAGATTCTTTTTGAAATTGTTCTTTTTTTTTATGCAGATAAAGCGGCTTAAGTTGAAGAAAAACAACTGGAGTTCTGAGTCATATAGATTTGATGAAGTCTTTTCAGACACATCTTCTCAAAAACGGGTCTATGAAGGAGTAGCAAAGCCTGTAGTAGAGGTTAGACAATCTTCTGATATATAATCTATTCAAGAATTTGTGGATAAAGATTTTTGATTATCGGTATTCCACTTCATTGAATCTGCAGGGTGTTTTGAATGGATACAATGGCACCATTATGGCTTATGGTCAAACTGGTACTGGTAAAACTTACACGGTTGGAAACATTGGTAAAAATGATGTAGCCGAGCGTGGTATTATGGTTAGAGCTCTAGAAGACATACTTGTGAGCGCTACTTCTGCTTCTGTTTCCGTGGAGATCTCTTATTTGCAGGTGCACATCTTCTACTTTTCTGTTTCCACGGAGATCTCTTATTCATATTTTCCCAAGTATCACTTCAGTGCTTAGATGCTGATCTTCCTGTTGGACATTCACAGATAATAAACGGAAACCTTGGACTAATTCTAGAGCTTTTACAAGATTCAGTCCTGATATTTACATTTCTTCTTCTGTTATCACAGCTATATATGGAGACTATACAAGATCTTCTTGCACCTGAAAAAAACAACATTTCAATCAATGAAGATGCAAAGACTGGGGAAGTATCAGTACCAGGCGCTACTGTAGTTCACATTCAAGATTTAGACCATTTTATGCAGGTTTTACAAGTCGGTGAGACAAACCGTCATGCAGCAAATACAAAGATGAATACAGAATCCTCACGTAGTCATGCAATTCTTACGGTGTGTTCTTCCGTAGAATATTTGTTCTATATGGTTTCTTGTTCATCAGCATAATCCATATTTTGTTGCTACCAATGTAATATATCTTCTTTGTAGGTTTACGTTAGACGGGCTATGAATGAAAAGGCTGAAACCGAAACTAAATCTTTGGGAGATAAAGGCATTCCTAGAGTTAGAAAAAGCAAACTGCTAATTGTGGATCTTGCTGGTTCAGAAAGAATCAATAAATCTGGTCTGAGCTCCCTTCACAGCTCATATAACCATTTATGATATATCATAGTTTTATAGTTGAGCTATATCTTGGTTTTCTACAGGCACCGATGGCCACTTGATTGAAGAGGCGAAATTCATTAATCTTTCATTGACATCCTTGGGAAAATGCATAAATGCATTAGCTGAAGGCAGTTCTCATATACCGACTAGAGATTCTAAACTGACAAGGCTTCTTCGTGATTCTTTCGGAGGTTAGTTTACCAAATTTTTCTTGAGCCATTCATAAAAATAGTTAGATATTTATGTATGTATAGAACTCATGAGCGTCACTCACTTTTGTGTCAATACATATTTCATATCTACCTAGTTACTCTTGTGTCTGTTACATAAAGCTTTAAAGTGTGTTTTTTTTGGCTTTGAACAAATAGGTTCAGCGAGGACTTCACTTATAATAACAATTGGACCATCTGCGCGATATCACGCAGAAACCACTAGCACAATCATGTTCGGACAAAGGGTCAGTTTTCATAGTTCCGTCTTCTTTCTCAGAAAAATGTGTTGTTGATCCATGAGACTAGTTGCTTAGTTATTTTATAGCAATGCTTTCTTGGTTATGCATTGCTTTACAGGCAATGAAAATAGTAAATATGGTAAAGCTTAAAGAAGAATTCGACTATGAAAGTTTGTGTCGGAAGCTTGAGACTCAGGTGGACCATCTTACTGCAGAAGTTGAAAGACAAAACAAACTAAGAAATAGTGAGAAACTTGAGTTGGAAAAAAAACTAAAAGAATGTGAAGTCTCTTTCAATATAGCTGAAAAGAACGCGGTTACAAGGTCCAAGGTATTTTGTCTCTTTGTTTACATACAAATGATTGAAATTCAACTATGTCCTAGTTTCTTGATATGATACCTATTTTCTTATATGATATTTCAGTTCCTGGAGAAGGAAAATGCTCGCTTGGAGCTTAGTATGAAAGAACTTTTGAAGGAATTGCAACTGCAGAAAGATGAGTGTGATTTAATGCGTGAAAAAGCTAAACAATTAGAGATGAACTTGAAAAATACTAAGGTACAGTTTCTCGGTAACTGCTTACAAATATATCTTTAGATCGATAAGAGATGGCCTCTGACAGTGTTCTTTTAATTGTTAGTAGCAGCAACAGCTAGAAAATTCAGTACATCAGGAAAAACTTGCAGATGCTAGTCAAGTATACGAGAAAAAAATTGCAGATTTAGTTCAGCAGGTTAAGGATGAACAAGCTCGAACAACAAATGCTGAACATCAATTGAACGAAATGAAAAATGTTTTGAGCACTCAGCAGAAGTCAATTAATGTTAGTTAATACTGAACGTATTAAAAATAAACTTCATCAATTGTTATTAGTTTTGTGTTCAAACTAAATGGTATTTTGGGGTATTTTGATAGGAACAAGAGATTGGCAACTATCAGTATCAAAGGGAACTTGCGGAAACCACTTACACGTATGAATCTAAAATTGCAGAGCTGCAGAAAAAATTTGAAGATGAATATTCTCGGTCTAACGCTGCAGAAGAACAACTTAGACAAATGAAGAGAATTATAAGCGATCGTCAAGTTTTATCACAGGTTAGGCTTATTCCTCATGATCTCTTATACTGGATACTTTCAGCTTTGTGTTTCAGGTGAGTATGGTGAAAGGCCAACTTATTTGTGTACAGGAAAATGAAGACACAAACAAACTCAAGATAAAAGTTGAAGAACTGTCACAAATGTATGAATCCACAGTAGATGAACTTCAGACAGTGAAATTAGACTATGATGATCTACTACAACAAAAGGTATAACACTTACCTGTTGTTGTGCGGATGTGGTCATATTCAAAACATCAAACTGTTATTTTCTGTTGTTGAATATCTCAAAAATACACGTAAAATGTGTGTTAAATAGGAAAAACTTGGTGAAGAGGTTCGGGATTTGAAGGAAAAGCTACTTTTGGAAGAAAAACAGAGAAAGCAAATGGAGAGTGAGGTTTCCAAACTAAAGAAGAATCTAAGGGAAAGTGAAATTGTTGTAGAGGTGAATTTGCATTGAGAGCTTGTTTCTACCTTTTTCATATGTATTTTAGTACTTCATTGTCTTGTTTAAGTTCATTTCATATCCACAGGACAAGCGTATGAAAGAAGAGTCTCCAAAAGGATCATCAGAATCTGGAGTTTTTACAGGCTCGCAGAGATCACAAGGGTTAAAAAAGTCGCTATCTGGTCAGCGAGCTACCATGGCAAGACTTTGTGAAGAAGGTATAATATCTTTCTCATGGATTGAGCCTTTTGAAGCTTTAGGCATTCCTTCTATTTCGTTTTGAATCATCCAATTGACAGCTCTTTTTTTCTTACTTCGATTTCAGTTGGAGTTCAGAAGATATTACATCTAATTAAGTCCGAAGACTTGGAAGTTCAAATCCAAGCTGTAAAAGTGGTGGCTAATCTTGCCGCTGAAGGTCTGTGATTTCATCTCTCTAGTTTATGCAGTTACTGTTATTTTACATCATCATCTCTAGTTTCTAGAAAATCATTTGATACCTAAATGACTTTCATTTTCTGTGTGTATGTGTTTAGAATCTAATCAGGTGAAGATTGTGGAGGAAGGGGGTGTAGAAGCTTTGCTTATGCTTGTGCAGTCATCTCAAAATTCAACAATTCTGAGAGTGGCTTCTGGTGCAATCGCAAATTTAGCAATGAACGGTAAAAGTACTTTTCTTTGTGGTTCAAGTGAGTTTATTATGGTATTTGTTATTCATAAACTTACTACTGAGAAGCATAGCCAAATTCAGACTAAAGTTGTCCCCTGTGGTTGTGTCGTTTACTTACAATTACTTGGATGATCTGTAAAAGCTGCATTAGACAGTTCTTGATGCCATGGATTTTTCTCTTTTTTTCATCACTTTATTAATCTCAGAGAAGAGTCAAGATCTAATAATGAATAAAGGAGGTGCTCAACTGCTAGCAAAAATGGTGACCAAAACAGATGATCCACAGACTCTAAGAATGGTCGCTGGTGCACTTGCCAATTTATGCGGAAACGGTAAGCTCAGAGATTGCGAATGTTTGGTGTGCCAAAATGTGTTGGGTGCTAAGTATGTATCTAAGTCTGAGTTTTGCTAAAAACAGAAAAGTTTCTAAAGCTTCTAAAAGAAGAAGAAGGTATCAAGGGACTACTTATGATGGCACAATCTGGAAATATAGATATCATTGCTCAAGTGGCAAGAGGAATGGCAAATTTTGCAAAGTGTGAAACTCGAGAAATTATGCAAGGTTTGTAGTCACACATATATATATGCTTACCTCATAAGTACATGCCTGAGTCGATTTGTAATGTACCATGAGAGATGTTATGTACGACAGGGCGTAGAAAAGGACGTTCCCTTCTTCTTGAAGAGGGTGCTCTTGAATGGCTGACCTCAAACTCACATATTGATTCTGCATCGACGCAGCGTCACATTGAGCTTGCGCTTTGTCACTTAGCACAAAACGGTAAGTTTCTCTTGGGTTAAGTAAAGCTGATTTTACATGTCTTTTTTTGTCTCTAGAGCATGTCCAGATTTGAGTGGTTCAGGACATGACTAATACAAGTATGTTCTCTTTTATGATGCAGAGGAAAATGTGAATGATTTTAAAAGAACGGGAAGTGTGACAGAGCTTGTAAGAATATCAATGGAATCAAGTAGAGATGATATTCGGAGCTTAGCAAAGAAGATACTCAAATCAAATCCTTATTTCTCAAGCTAAACAAGGCCATAAAACAGAAAAAAAGACATGTACATATAACATTAACTGTTGAGTGTTGCAGATTCTTAAGTGGAGTCTGTGAGAGAATGTCATTAGATTGACTTTATGATTGGAATTGATACATATGGATTGACGACGATCGAGAGAAGCCAAGATTCTTACATAAGAAATGTTAGTAGAGGTTACATGATATGATCATTTATCTGATGTTGTTGTATACCGTCATCCTTTTGGATCTGGACTCCTTTGTTAATTTTTGTGAACAGTTTTCTTGATTTTTCGATATGGTTTTGATCATTTGTCTAATGAATACTCCTTTGGTTTGAAAAAATTGAAATTTGATATGGCTCTTATGTAAGATTTGATGCAGAGGTATATGACCAAACTCAAGTGAGTCTCCTCATTGATGTAAAAAGTAGTAAAACTTTTATGGAATCCATTTTTGTTTCTTCTCATTGAACAATCATATAAATGTTAAACAGATGGAGTGGTTACAGTCTTCTTCTCAGGAGATATGGTAACAACAAAAGATAGTTCACCATATACCTGTAAATGTTTTCACAGTTCTTCGTTTGTCAATCTAGTTTCATGGCTTTGTTAGATTGTTCTAATCGTAAAGACCTTCGTCGTACCAAATATCAACCAGGAAGTCCACCATCTCCTACATAAAAGATCAGATGAAAATTTCAGATCTTGAGAATGATCTCACAGCTTCTTCTCCGTAGAAAAAAAATGGGATTAGATTAAGCTTACGGGTAAAGGAATCGACTCGGAGAAAGGTTCATGAGTTGAAAGAAGATCTTCATATGTAGTGGACCAGCTGCAAAGAGATTCAAAGTTTGTCTTATAGAACATTATTTTTTACTGATCTTTATAACATTTTTGTCTGATGATGCCAAGTACCTTATAATCTGATCCTTTGCGGGCTTTTTTCTTTGTTGAGATTGATCTCCCACCCATTTTTCCCTGTTCTCCTGCCAAATCTTTGCACCTACAGCCAGGAAGATGCTTACAAATAGTGTTCAAAGACACAAATAATCACAACTTAAGGAACAAAACAAGTTAGAATCTTTGACAACAAAGTTTGAATTTTTATTAGCAGCAGGTGAAGTATGGAATGTACCATGACTTGGGGTGCTCTCAGCGTTCTTTAAAACCGAACTTTTCTCTTCTATGACCAATTTTGAAAGCTCAAGAGGTTTGTTTTCAGTTGACAGACAATTTCCATTAAAAAGCTCCATTTTGAATGATCATTCCTTTTACGAATAAAACCCCGAATTGAATCAAAGGTGTACACACAAGCTGCTGCTAGGAAACAACATTAAACAGATTTAAACTCAATTCAAAAAGTATGAAACTCTTATACACACAAAAAGAAGATTTTGAAGAAGGGTTTGGTTTAATTTACCTTATTGACATTTCATCAATCAGCTTGTCGAGACCCTAGAAGATTCAATACACAAGAATACCAAATTTCTCAGAAAATAACAACATTTCTCTACAAATCATGTCAAACACCAGAACCAAAAACTCCTTTTTCCACATTGCGTTCAAATTCATTAACAAATCAATTTTTTCTAAAAAAGGAACAGAATTGCAGAACTTTTTCTCTCTCCTTAAGAAATATATTAAAACAAGGGCATTTCCATTTTCATTCAAAGATCCAAAACAAACAAATCAGATGCATTCTAGATCCAACTATTTTCTAGCGAAAATCTAATATTCATGATTAAAAGAAAAAAAAATAGATGAGAAGAAAAAAATAGAAAAAAAAAAGATTTTACCTTTACCAAGAATTATCAGCAGAAAATTTGGTAGGAGGATTGAAACTAAATATTTATACCTACAGAAAAGTTTAGATTTTGGGTCAACTAAAAATAAACTAAAAATAAAAATTTAAAAGGAAAAAAAGAGCTAAAAATAGATTTAAATATTAATAATAATAAAATGTTTACATTGTCGGTAGATGGCAATAAAACTATATCCATTAATCAGATCTATCTTGGGTCAATGGGAAAGAAATTAATGTTAGGACAACTTTCACTTTCAATCTTACGTGGATGTGACTATGAAGAGAAAATAATGAATTTTTCACATGTTGAAAAAGTGATCCAAAGTTATAGAACATATTATAATATATAATATTTTCTATTCATAAAGTTAAATTTAAAAATCGTTAAACTAATATAAAAAAGGCTAAAATCTTAGAGAGACTCTATAAACATAAAGTGATATTTTTTTATATAATTACATATAGATTAAAAAAAAATATATATATATATATAAAAGTTTGAGTGGTGGCCCACTCATAAAGAGCTCCGTGCCGTTCATGGTAATGACATTTTCTGAAATTTGGTTAAGTTCATATTTATCAATTGAAAAACTTACATTATTATTGAAAGTTGAAACATATAGTATTATAGTACACTAAAAATATCTCTTTTGATTTCTTTTTTCCAAACAAAAAACTTCAGATTGACACATATTTGTGATGCGTAAAAGAATTTAAGCTTCAACTATCTATTGGTTAAATCGCAATATATTTCATGTCTATTTTGACATGTAGGATTTGATTATTTTTAAATTCAAAATGATTTAATTCTGAGTCTAGTGTCTTTTAATCTAGTGGTTTACCATGACATTAAAATCAGGAGTTCGGTTCTCCGTCTATGAATATTTTTTTTAGTAGAATTTAGACTAACGGGTCAGTCTGTATAACCCAAACTAAAAAAAAACGATTTATTTCTGAAAACGTATTTTAATCATGTGACATCAAAAGAAAGAAAATTAGCACTAGCCGGTCAGTCAAAAGTATAATTATTTTGTATTTTATTACGTAGAGATTCTTATAAATTTAAGGAAATTTGTGATAACTTTAATCCACCAAAATGTAAATTTAAATTAACCACAATGACTTATGGGAAAAAAATAGTAGTTTTATTGCTTTTATTGCGTGTACAATAAAAAAAATAGTGTCATACACACATTTAAAAATCTGATGGGAAGGTATACTTTCAACTTGTGTGATTAGTTATACATCAAGTTAAAAAAAACAGAGCATTCATCATTTTGTGTGGTTCAAAATAGTGTTTTCATTATGCCATGTATAGAGGAAAGTTATATTTGGACAGTGTTAAGAAATCCTAACTAAAAGTCACGAACTAAAAACACCAACAGTGTTGTTCTGTTAGGGAGTTGATTAATTACTAAAGTTCAAAATCGACAACTTTATGTCCTTACATTGCATCCTAAAATCTAAATAATATAAATTTGTTACAAAGAAGCATAAGTTTTAACATAAAGTAGGATTGGATATTACAAGTTAAACCACAATTGAGTTCGTAAACTGATTTCATCACTTAGAATTCAAGCTCAAAGAAGCAACCGATCGTGGAGGCAAAACACAGGTTTCTCAATGTATCTCATTACACATAGTTTTGATACACACAAAGCTCATATGATACATTACAGTTTTTTACAGCCACTAGTTGAAAGGGATAACAATATCACCAATGTTCTTGTGCCATGGATCTGCCAAGTGAGTAGCCAAATTCTCCAATGGTCCCGTACCCGGGTAAGCCGACTGTTGCACACAAAAACCTACAAAGGCCAATAGTGCAAGCCGCCCTGACATAACCACCAAACACACAACCTTAGATAAAATTCGATCAAAGAAAAGGTAAGATGTGTGTGTTTACCGTTCTTGATCTCTTTAACTTTCAATTCCTCAAACTTCTTGGGGTCCTTGGAGTATCCGAGAGGGTCAAATGCACCTCCTGGGTACTTTTTTTTCTCAGAGTCTTTCTCCATACTTCTCTGGTGCTCAACAAATGCAATAGCTAGGAACTCTATGGCTAAGATTGTGGGCAAAGTACCCCATGGGACTGGATTTCCCAAATAAGTGGCTTGTCCTCCAGGTACTGCTGCCCATTCTTGAGCCTTAACCCAGTTTCCATATCCCAAAGCTTCTGGTACCAAAATCCCTGGCTACATATCATAAACCCCAGTTTTCATTCCAATTTCGATTTGACAAAGATTGGATAATATAGTAAAGGTTTGGAACTTACAACAGCGAGCATGGCCCATCTACAGTGAATGAGCTCTGATTCTTTGTATCTTTCAAGGTTTTCAGGAACTTCTCCAAGTCCAAGTGGGTCAAATCCAAAGTCACTGTATATTTTTAAAGAAAAAATTGAAGCTCCCTCCCATGTTAAATCAGACCATCAAAGTGGTTTCAATACTTTTCACTCTCTAGACACATCTAAGGGGCTGGTTTCAAATTTTGCAAGATATAAAGTATAAGGAGAAATTGTAACTTTTTAAACTATCAAATCCAACTAATTGAGCAACATGGATTTGAAAGATGTGATCTGCATACCCAGGAGCAGAACCGTCGAGGTAAGCTGGCCGTGGCTCACCGGGCATCCAGTGAGCAGCCATTCTGATTCGGCCAAAGTTCCCGGAGTTGGGTAACGAAACTCCGGTTGATACAAATTTAGACTTGGAAGAAGAGAGAAGTGAAGGGTACAGGGCGGCGATGCCGCAACTCATGAGTGAGTTCGACGCCATTGTTTATCTCTCTCCCTTTCTGTGAATGAAATGACAAGTCGCAAGTGTTTGGAAGTTTGAGTGCTCGTATAAGTAAGGATGCGAATCTAAAATCAGATTGCAGTTGGGCTAAAGACAGCCCGGGTAGCTTTTTCATTGGGACACGTGTATCCTTGTTTTATCTTCTCTGTGTGGTTCAGATGAAGCTCAAATCTACGTAATTACCTTTTTTTTTTTTTTTGCCATTTATCCATGGAGCCAACGGTGTAGTTTCATTGCAGATACATTGGAACTAAAAATCACTTAAAAATTTGATTCTCATTCAAACCCAATAACCTTAGTCAAATACTCAGGAAAGATACTGTAACCTTCAAAAGCATATATGATATCAAAGGATCAATCCATAAGAAAACTTCTTTTTTTTTTTGGGGGGTCAAATCGATAAGAAAACTTAGTGTTTAGATTTTCGAGCACATTGTACTGTTCTATAGCTATATTGTCTCTTATGTAACAGCCCATAATAACCTGACAAGAAGACTTTTGTTGAGGACATAGATAGAACAATTTCATCAGTACTTAAACCAAAACCAGGAAAAAAGTATTGATCAGTTTTATGAACAAATAGCTCTTTCCACCACTTCCTGCAATTCTCCACTCTGAAACGCCTCAAGCTGAGGGAAAGTCGGCCAATTGGAATATTCTTTCAGTCCTTGCCTCAGCATCTCGTTATCAAGAATGTTAACATCTTCAAACGGAACGTTCAAGTTCTTCAGAATCTGAACCACCGTGTTCGAGAATCCGCACATCGGGAAATCTCTCGTTCCTTTCATGAACAAAACCACTTTCTTCGAATTCACAAATTTTTCCAGTGTATCTCTAAGTTGCGGCGTAAGAGATGACGCAGAGCATCGGAATTTAGCTTCCTGAGAAGATGATCTGAGTTTGAGAGACGACCGGCGCCGTACAAAGACAGTTGGCCGTTGTTGATGGCGAGTCCAGCCGTCGGTTTAAATGCGAATCTGAAATATTGAGGATTGTTGACAACGGAGGAAGAGGCGACGGCGGCGGACATTTCTCGGGGGATTTTTAAGAATTGGAATCGTGTAATTGAAAGGGATAAAGATTTAAATTTATGTGACGGGGAATAATATAAACTGTGTACTAAGACACTTTGTGGCCCAATATAACTACAGGCTTGCTAAGCAAGTAAGAGGCCCAATAGAAACAGAATCAAAAGCTCAATAACAAAAACTTTTTCAAAAGCTCTCTTCAATGTGGATTTCAAATTCTTCTCTGCTTCTCTTTAGTCAACCAACATTCTACAGAGTCTTAAACTTCCAAGACCAATGCTCAGCAATCTCACCGGCGAAATCAACAACACAAGCTCACAGTCCGCCATTAACAATGCTTCCTCCTCTCTTCTCCAACACCATTTTCCTCCTCTGTCTCTTCTTCACATTTCTCGATGTCACCAAGTCCCTAAATCTCACTCTACCTCACCAACATTCTTCCCCTGATTCCGTTGCTCTCCATGTCTTAAGGTAAATAAAAAAAAAAAAAAAAAAA
>OVAW01000006.1:0-33576 GCA_900406365.1 Heliophila coronopifolia | reverse complement strand
TTTTAAAGAAAAAAAAAAAAAAAAAAAAAAAAACTTTTCTCTATTTTTATACGTAACAAAAAAAAAAACTCAGAACTTTCATCTTCCGCCATTTTCATAGTAAAATCAATGCATCCCTCTCGCGGAGACAACTCAGTTCATCTGCCACTTGCCGTACTGGAAACCCAATCGACGATTGCTGGCGATGCGATTCAACTGACTGGTCATCCAACCGTCAAAGACTGGCCGACTGCTCAATCGGCTTTGGTCGCGGCACACTCGGCGGCAAAAACGGTCGGATCTACGTTGTAACAGACTCCTCCGACAACAGTCCAGCAAACCCAACCCAAGGAACACTCCGTTACGCCGTTATCCAAGAAGAGCCACTTTGGATTGTCTTCTCCTCAAACATGGTCATAAGATTAAAACAAGAGCTAATAATGAACAGCTACAAAACCATAGACGGACGTGGCTCAGGCGTACATATCACCGGAAACGGCTGCTTAACTATCCAATACGTGCAACACATCATCATCCACAACATCCACATCTACGACTGTAAACCTTCAGGAGGAGCCGTCGTCGCTGCTTCACCTACAAAAGCTGGAAAACGAGGTAGATCCGATGGAGACGGGATCTCTATTTTCGGATCTCAGAAAATCTGGGTTGACCATTGTTCTTTGAGCCATTGTACCGATGGACTTATCGATGCGGTGATGGGTTCCACAGCTATAACCATATCGAACAATTACTTTACACATCACAACGAGGTGATGCTTTTAGGTCACGACGATAATTACTCGCCGGATACAGGGATGCAAGTGACGATAGCATTTAATCATTTCGGACAAGGCCTTGTTCAGAGAATGCCGAGATGTCGGAGAGGCTATATTCATGTTGTGAACAATGATTTCACTTCTTGGAAAATGTATGCTATTGGTGGTAGTGGTAATCCCACCATTAACAGTCAAGCAAATCGTTACTCTGCTCCTTCTGATCCTAGTGCCAAAGAGGTAAATTTAGAAACTTTTTTTTTCTTACCAAATTTTAATTGCCCAAATCGAAATGCCTTCCTTTTTTAAGTTTAATTGTTTAAAAAGAAAAAAAAATTAGGGTTTAGTTAATTTTGTATAAAAGATTTGGCTTTTTACCATATCGAGTGTCCCATTAACTTTTCTTTCAAGCAATTGAATAGTGAGGAGTTTTCATTCGGGAAAATGTTTGGGTATGATCATATGAATCCAGTTCATCTTCCACATGGACAGTTTTTTAATCCTGAATAATTATCTGGTTTTAATATACTGAAAAAATCATTTTTTATTTGGAATTGGGTCAAGGAGGAGTGAGACAGTATGGTATGACAACCATGTGGGCTGTTTGTAGCTACTTCTCTCTGTCCACACGTTTTCTCTTTTCAAAACACTACGCGCAACGGCGGCGCGTTTGTTACAGATTGATGATTTTTAGGATTTTTTCTTTTATTTTATTCAAACAGGTGACGAAGCGAGTGGACTCTAAAGACGACGGTGAATGGGCGAATTGGAATTGGAGATCGGATGGAGATCTGATGGAAAACGGAGCTTTCTTTGTGTCGTCTGGTGAAGCAATGAGCTCAATGTACTCAAAAGCTTCCAGTGAAGAGCCTTTTGTTGCATCTCTCGTTGACCAACTCACTCAAAACTCTGGCGTTTTTGGCGGTCCCAGGTACTTTTTTTTTCTATTCAATGATTTTTTTATTAACTACTCCAAACACTTTTTTTTTTTTAAATGTTGCATAATCTTTCATGGATATAATTATAAGATAAGCTGTGAATGTACGTGATTAGCATATGATTTGTTACTGTCGCCAAGACAAAGAACCTTTAAGAATCGTATTTTTTTTTTACTAGTTTTGTTGTGTTTAGTCTTTTATTTTAGAGTTTAGTAGGTACGTATCATATTATTAGCATATATATAACTTTCTTATAATGAAATGCTTTTTGTGAGGTTAGGGATGATGAAGGTCAGAGAGATAATTCTTATTCCGGGTATGGAGGAGGAGGGACGGGTACGACAAGAGGAAGCAGTGATGACAGCAGTTTCTTTGGGATGATATTCGGAAGCAATGCACCACCACCTCGACCAAGTTTAATGTCATTATATTCTTTATTAATGATTTGTGTTTTGTCATTATCAACACTATTATTTTGGTCAGACTTGAAGGATAACAAATAGGATTTGGACTGTTCAATTGATTTTATTTTATTTTTTGGGTGTAAAGTGACTCTCCATTTATTCTATGGGGTTCTCAATATAAAACCAAACCGAAATGTCAACCTCAAAGATTAACTGTCTGATCAAATCAAATGCAAATTATTCATCAAGATTTAACATTTTTGGATCTTTCTCTTACCACAACTAAGTTCAATGTGTCGTGTTTTTAGAGGAAAATGATTAGTATCTTGACTGGAGCCGGTTAACTGGATGGACATGATGTGCAATACTCTGGGATCCATCGAAAAAAATCATATTGTAATAATCAACTAGGCTTGTAAATAATAGCTACAAAGTTTTGGAGAAGCTCAGCTGCACGGAACAGCAGTAAATTTATATTCTATGACATGATCTGGTCGGCGACATATGGGTTCATATTCCCAGTCGCCATTTACACGATACCAAAAAAAAAAGAACAAACAAATAAGTAAATTATTAGAGTTTCTAAAAAAACATTAATTAAAATAGGCGTTTTATTTTGCAGCTTCTTCAAGTCTCTTCCATATCATTTCTCTTTGTTCCAACATCTCCCATGACTTCACTTCATTCTCTGCATGTTTCTTCTCACATTCTTCAAAAAGCTCAGTATCCATCTCCATAAACATTCTTCTAACATTCTCAGACAAACCATGAACAGCTTGGTTCCAATGTCCTTTCATATTCCTCTCCAATGCTTCAAATATTATCGGAAATATCACATCTTTGTTCTCAGCAATCAGACCTACTATATGTTCATTGTTCCACAAGAACAAAGCTCTCTCTGCTACCTGCATTTCTCGCATCAGGCCTAAGACTTGTTCTATCTATCTATATGTCAAATTTTGTGGATATCGGATCTTTTAAGTACAGACTCAAAAGAAAAAGAAATGAGTTTTGAGAAATGAACCTGGAAGTGTGAGCTGTTAAGACATTTTCCAATCTGTGTAAACAGAGGAACAACACATAGCTGAAACTCTGAAGGCTCTGTAATATCCAAGACTTCTTCTAACTCTCCCAAGAAGAGAACTTCCTTTTGACAATTCGTAAGTGGCCAATACTTTAATAATCCGCGGATCACGGTGTCAGCCAGTTTGTAATCTTTCTCCACATACTGCATCACACAATAGGATAACTGCTGATGGTAAATCGAGATACTTTTAGACTTGTGTAGCGGCAAAATGGCTTTTACAAGATAGAGTCTATGTTCTTCTCTCATTGGAACTGTAAATCCATTGATGACACTTCCTAGAATCTCTAGCAACTCTCCAATTCCAGTGCATCTCTCAGTCTCATACAAGAACTTGTAGAAAATGTTGTAGATTGAGCATCTGATAAAAGGGCGGTGGAATATGAACTTTCCATAGATTCTGTGAAGAACAGTTTTCAAGTATTCCCTTTCTCTAGGATCCTCTGAATCAAACAAATCAAGTAATCTTGACACAAAAGTGTGATTGATGAACTTTTTAGCAGTCTTAGGCTCGATTTCTGAAGAGACTACATAGCGCAAGAGAAGCTCGTAGATGAGCTGTAAATGAGGCCACCATGGCTCAAGATAAGGCTCTTCCTCTTCAGGATCATTTCCTTCAGGAGGAGCTCCAGTGTTCTCATGGTTTGCAGGTGGGAGACACCGGAAAATGTTGGCGGAAACCATTCTTATGAGCTCGCTTTGCATTGTCGCATTGACTTTACCAGAAGAAGAGTGAAGGAAATCCACCAATTCGAGAAGTGTCTGCCTCTTGATCTCTTTCTCGCGTGGCATTATCAATGAATCCGAGAAATCGCATTGGCAAGAACACATGTGAGCTTTCTTCATGAAGAGGAGAGGCCGATCTGAGGAAGAAACGTCTTTTAACATTGGAAGTACTTCGAGAGTCGGTGTAGATGTGAACATTGGGTGAATCGGTGTCTGTGAAGGCGACGGAGCCGCCGATTGAGATTCTCCATTTGACGCTGAAGATGGAGCAACGTTTGGGGTACGGCTTCCACGAGCGACGTTGTTACCGGCGTTGTTATCTTGTTGATATTGATCAGATTTATTGAATTTCTTCTGACCCAACTTTTTGATTTTGTTAAACATCTTTTTCAAAAAAAAATGTAATCTTTTATATCAAAAATAGATTGATCAAAACCTATAAACCAAAGAGATTCGACGTAAAGGAAAATGAGATTGTTTTTTCTTTCTTTCAAAAATCAAAAAGAAGACGAAGAAATGTTTTTACCTTTTTAAGCAGGCGATATCTGAGAGATCAGAGATTGGACAAGGCATTTTAGGGCAACATGATTTCAGAAGACTGTTCAGGCAATATCTGAAACTCATGTCGAGGAGATCAAATATGGGGAAATGTATTTTTAACCATTTTTTTTAAAGCGATAATTATTTTTTTTTGTCAAACAATCATTGTTTTATTTTTCTTCACAGTTTTAAATACAGTTTATATCGTTGAAATAAATTAATAGGAGTAAAAGAATGTGACATTAAAATATTCTTTAGTGTTTAAACATGTGATATGCTTTTAGAATCTATAATTATATAAGTGTTTCAGTGAATCTTTCAAAATTGAATTTATTCTTTATGCTTATATTCTATAATCCCATCATTATCATTAATAACATACAACCAAAAATTAAATATTCTACGGCGGAAAAGTGAGAAATAGGTTTAAACATACATTAGCTATCTAATTTTTATTTAAACATATATAAACGTTTTTAATAAATATTTACGTACACGAACTTCTAAATTTTGACTTACGTAAAAATTTAACGTTCGGAAGTTAGTCAACGACTTTTTCCTGTTGACTGAGCCAATACGTAGGAGAGTGTCAAAATGACGTTGTTTTGGCTTTTTGGAATTTTAATAATTAAACTGTTTCGGCCCAAACAAATTTACTAACTGCAGCTCAATACCCAAACTACATCGTTTCGATGCAACTGGATAATTGAAATCCACAACCACCAAATAGAAATCCTAGTTCACAATTTATTCAAACCTAGAAACAAATTCGCAATTTTTATACCTATCCAAGTTTATGGATTAATGAATAAAAGCTGCGAATTTGTTTCTGGGTTTGAATAAATTGCGAACTAGAATTACTATTTGGTGGTTAGAGATTTCAATTATCCAGTTACATCGAAACGACGTAGTTTAGGTATTGAGCTGGAGTTAGTAAATTTGTTTGGTCGAGAACAAAAATTTTGACTAACATTCGAACATTGAATATATACATAGCCAAATTCATATATATAAAAATCTATTGAAAACATTCATGTATGTTTACGTAAAAATTATATAGTTAATGTAGGTTTAATGACATCAGTTCCCGACAAAAAAAAAATCTATTTTGCTGGAAGAGTCCATAATAGTAATCATGGATTGAATACGGGCCTACTATCGATTTGAGGTCTCTTTTAATAAATGGGCTTTTTTATGACTTTTCGATCTGTCTTCTATTAGTCTATAGTATACGCAAATTTAAACCAACCAAATCTTTGTGAGTTTTCTATTAACCGACACCAAAACTTCATAACTTCAGAAGCTATTACTCCAGAGCGTTATCCATTTCATAATAAAACTTGATCATACTTTATCATATCCCTTACGCGCCGTATTAATATATTTTTTTAAATGATTTTGTTTTATAAAAATGTTTGTTATTATTTTTTGTATGCATTGATTTTTCTACATATGCATAATATTTCTTTTAATAATAATTTGTTTTATTATTAAATATTAACATTGCAATATTTTCTTACAAGATTATAAACACTATTCTTTAAAAAAAATGAACAAAAAATCGTTTATACCTCAATCTCCGCAGAGGCTGCTAAAGTTAATAGTTATGTCTCGACTAAGCTTTAGAGTCCGGAAGATTCATTTCCATCCACTATGATTATATATGAATTATATTATTGTTTTTTTAGATTACATGATTGGTTTTGTGTAGAAAAAAAAATGATTATGTGTATAAATGAATATCTTATATAGATTGATGATACATGCTTTGTATTAATAGATTTTTTTATTCATCAACCTAGTGCCTATTTAAATTTATCTAGTTTCTCCTATAGTGGAAACATCCGAATTTGGATTCCGATCACCATATATAGTTAACAACCACTAGAAAAACCATTTGTATTCAATATTCATACATAACTTGTGATATTTTTTTTGAGTGAGAATTTATTTGTGGGATATAATTGAGAAGAAAAAAATATTCGTATGTATCCATGATGATGCATAAAAGTTATAAGACTACATAATAGGGTTACATTACATGACCTATGTAATGAAATGTGGCATCACAACACCTATAAGTCTATAACCTTACAAATGTTTTCACTACTTATTTTACTTTTAAATAAAGTAAAAAAACGCATCTTCTATTAGGTTGAGGTCTATTTACTTTAAAATTCCTTTATGTCGATAAATGAACTCAATAATGAACAGAAAAAAAAGAGAAATTACAAATATAGTTAAGAAATTGACCAAGTCTAGTTACCATATTTTGATGATACTATTGTCGTATTGTGGACTGGGGTCCCCTGACGCTTGTCCGGTGCTGGACAAGAGTATCCCACTTTCAAAGATCTTCTTCTACTACTAACCTCTCTTCCTCTTCTTTTCGTCAAAAGACAATAAAAAGCTTATTACATTAAGAAGCGAACTCGAAACCCACTTTGTTAAAAATAAAAGTTAAAAACTTTCGGCGGTTTTTATGCGATTAGTAGAAGTAGATAAAAGCTAACCATTTTTGTCAAAATAGAACTAGTTTCGGATATACGATTTTAAACTATTTTAACTATTTTCAAAATCTAAAGATAAAGTAGTTGCTTGAAGAAAGAAAAAAACAATTTTAGATAATTAAATTGTTCAAGTTCAAACGTCTACTATACATATTTCAAGATTCCATTACTTTTTCAATTCATTAACATACTCTCTCGTACATCTCGAATCGAATTCCACTAAGAATTACGTGGGTCAAACTCAAATTTTTATATTATGTCGAGTTTTATGAATTTTCAGCTAAACATTATACTGATATTTTCATTATACAAAAAATATAAAAATACAAAAATCTTATGAGAAATTTTAAAAGGTCTACAAGATGGTCAAATTTGAATTCAGGTACAACAATACGTGGAGAAAAGTGAATCATTATCGAATAACCATTGTAATTCCAGCATACAAATTTATGAAACTACTTTTTTCGAATATTGTAATTTATCTAAAATTTTATTTATCAAATCAGCGAAATTCACACTTTTACTTAACTAAATTAAATAAATATGAAATACGGAGGAAATGTCTCGTATGGACTCCTGACACAAAAAGTAATCTCATAAAACCTGCTAATTTGTTGTAATTAAATTTGAAGTAAAAAAAATAGAAAAAAAAATCCATATTGCCCTTATACTTATTCATCTTTCTTCATCTTCTTCAACTTTTTTCATCTTTTCAAAATCTTAAAACCCCAACTAATTTTGTTCTTCCGCCGGATTTATATATCAATACTTGGGTTTATGAATTTATTAGTTTGGTGGGAAAGTGATTAGGATTTAGGGTTTAGTTTTTTTTAAATTATGCCGAAATAAGATCCGAAATTGATTTTTTTTTTTCAAATCCGAAATCGAATTTTTTTTTTTCGGATCTGAATCGAAATCGAAATCGAAATCAGATCCGAAAATCGAAATCAGATCTGAAATCAAAGCAAAGGGGAGGGCATTAGAGTCCAAAATTGTTTTTTTTTAATAGGATCAGAAGAATTTTAGGGAGTCATATAGATTTTTTTTTTCTGAGAAGGCCATGTCAGAAAATAGCCCATGAAATAGGAAAGGCAAGTGACCTAGTGATTGCTGCCTATGTATTTTTACAATGTGACCGACTGAACAGGGTTTCAATCCGAGTTAATGGTAGAAAAAATAAAAAATAAAAATGAAACGTAGAAGAAAAATGATTCTCGCATTTGTGCTTCTACTTGTGATCGGAATTGAAGATGTATCTCTGTGGTTGAAAAAAAAAGAACCTAGAACTAAATTAAAGATTATGATTAAATTAGGTAATAAAACGGATAGAAAACAAATGAAAGTAGTTTGATCAGTGTTTAAAAGCTTAGGTAACCAAACGAAGATGAGATTAAAAGTAAAAGAACAAAAGACAAACCAAACCAATCCAAAAGTTAGATATACTATCGCATAATCAAGTCACTTTTATAATCAAAACTAGTTAAACCAAATCTATGTTAATGATCTTGGTGACTTTGATACGTTTCTTTCAAACTAAATTAGCTGAAACTTAAACCGAAATTGAACAGCCGAATTCAAACCTAAATTATATTATAAAGTAGATTTATAGTTAAGAATTGAGAACATATACAAAAGATCGAATAATTGTCACTATGAAAAATGACATCACGTAAAGACGCAACCAAAGTAAATATGAAATTTGCTACGAATATATAAATATATATTTGGACCGACGCATATTTGTAAAGAAATGAAAAATAGTGTCTCCGAGTGTCGGTGGATTAGACCGAACCAACAATCAAAGACGTGGGGTTACTCACACCGTCCCTCTCTCGACCCACGCACACGCGCAAATACGAAACGACAACTTTTGTTTTTCTTTTTGGATATTTTTTTCAATTCTTAATAAATCAAAGATAATGAAATTTTGAATTCCTTTTAATGATGTGATCACGTAACAACTTTATTCATTAGAGGCTTGAACCCATACAAAAATTAAATTATTTAACCAACGATATTCTTTAGTGTTTCGCACATTAAAAGAGAATCCGACAAATTTAATTGTAGCCGTTACTATTGAATTATAAATAAGTCGTCACTCTTTGTTTTTACTGTCATTAATACATAATAGTGTCGTGTTTTTATTGACTGAATTCTACAAATTAAAGACTATGATTTCGTTAGTAATTTATAAAATAGAGTAATAGTAATATTCTCGTGAGTGATCAATCATCAACCATAAAATTTAGTTACATTTTCGATTCATTTGGATGCTTAAAGAGATTTTTAATAATTCATATGGAGCTAGTGGAAATGTGAAAGAAGAAGAAAATCAACAGACACAAACTCAAATCTATACAACAAATCATAACCTTGAGAAGAAAACAAAAACAGACCAAGCACAGCCTTATCTTTCTCTTGCGGTCACACCGATATCCTTGTCCATTGTCTTCTGATCTGCCCTATGAGCGGATTGCTTAAACGCTACGGTTGGAGCCATTCTACATTTTCTCCTTTGATGCTCAAGAACAAGTTCACCAGCTAACCAATCTAGTTTCTCGAAATTGCTTTGTTCATCTATTCTTTTACCTCCAAACAAAACTGATTCTACATTCTTTTGCTTTAGCATCTCTTCCGCTACTCCGATCAGCATTTTCACATTCCTTCCACTCGGGTCCGTATCTATGTTTGGCTTGCACGGTCCTAAACTCGATCCGTTCGCCTACAACAAATATAAAATCACTTAGTAACTAACATAAATCTTTAATCTATAATATAAGGGAACATGATCATTTTTATGTTATACCTGAATCCGGACATAGTTACTGCTATGGCAGTGACCAAAAGCCATGGCTACAGATTGATCAACGGTATCTGAAGCACCGTCGTTAGAAATAAGAGAAGCGGGACGAGCCCAATGCTTAGCTGTCCACTTGATGATCTGGTCATAGTCATAGCTCACATCAAGCAGCTGACCCATACCAAGAGACAACACAAGCAAATCCTCAACTCCTCGCACGAACGGAAACTCCTGCTTGTTGTGCAGCACGTGCGTGATTGCAGCGGCCGTGGGATTGCTCGTCGCCAATCCTCCACCAACCGCCACACACTTGGTCCGTCCATCGACTGATTTAATCTCCACTGGCTCGAAAACCCCAGGCTCAGCCCAAGTCGCTCTACAAACCTCCCAGAGACGAAAATCGTAGCCGTCTGTTTCGAGAGCGTCGGCACGTGAGAACAGAAATGGGGCCGAGCTTTTAAGGTCGTAGCAAGGTATGAGCACTGGTTTGAGCGTGTCCTTCAAGGTTAGCTCTGAGAAGGAATCTGTCATCACTTTCTGTAGCTTAGCCGTCCCGGAACAACCCGACCCGGATCTCATGACCCGTTTAATAAATGAAGATGATGATGACCCGTAAAGACCTTCTGCGTTTTTCGTTAAGAATTGCCACGTGTCCTCTGCTCTGAAGATAGGACGGTTACCGTCTCTCGACCCAAATAACATCGCTGTGAAAATCCCGCCTATACCGGACCCGGCGGCGACGTCGAAGTAATCGGCTATTCGGGCATTCGGGTCGCCCGATTTGGATTTAAGAGCGAGTTCTAGATAAGCCAACGCCTTTCCGGGTAAAATCCCTCTCATGCCTCCTCCGTCGATACTCAGAATACAGATTTTGCCTCTTTGGTTCTTAATCGATCCAGGAACGGCGTCAGTCGCAAGCGTCGAACTTACCGGTTCGGATTCCGGGTCGAAACTTCGGGGAACTGTGATTTTAGCGGTGTCGTCGTACCCGAAAAGAAACTTGCTCTCGAGAATCGAGAAAATCTCGTAGCTTAGTTTGTCCGTATCGATGCTCGGTTCCGTCAAAAGGCTATTAACATTATCCGGCTTAGAAGCCGCCGTATCTCCGCCAGTCTGTTTGATTAAATGCTTACCGGAAGCCGAGGTGGGTTTATTGCGTATTCTTTCCATGATGACGAAAATCTCTAAACTTTTTTCTCAACCATAAGAACACAAACACGACAAGGAAAAGAAGAGAAAAAAAGGTTTAGACTTTCTCTTCTTCTCCGCAGAATCTTCAAATTCTTGATTTCTTTTTCCTCTCTTATTCAACTCTAAAAAAGAAAAAAAGACTATATCTGAATCAGCCTTTAAAGGAGAGAGAGAGAGATGAATAAGAATAGGCAGAGAACAAGAACAGGAGTTACAGAGGATGTCTGTTTTTATATTGCACGCTTTATTTAAAACCCAGATTGGCGAGAAAGGAGTGTAGACAAATTATTAAAAAGTTGAACAAGCAGTCAAATATTTACGTATAAATTAATTAATACAATACAACTTTGCAATCCTGAGACTTGAAGTTGCATTCACTTTTACATATATCCTTCACAAAATATATATATAAACATGATTTTTATATTTTTAAAATAATTAGAGGACATAAAAAAAAAATTAATTATTGATATCTTTCGTTAAATGCTTGATATGTTGTTAAAGACGTTAGTATTAATGCTCAAATGTTCCATTTTCTATATAAAAAACTCCCCCAAAATTTATGGAATTAATATTATATTTTTTTATATAAATGCGCATTGGTTTTCATATAAGACTTTGAAGGCAACATTCAATTGTTTCTGTTTGGTTTTTTTATTTGTTTTTGTCCAATTGTTTCTGTGTAGTTTATCAATGAAAGTATAAACGAGAAAAAAGGGACTTACTTAAATTTGAAAAAGAAAGGTACTTTCAAGTATCACCTAATCTTACTCTGCCTCTCTGACTTTCTTATTTTACATACCAAGTGTAACCCTACAAGAAATATTTATGTATAATTCTATAATCTAGCAACCATTTATGCCGTTTTATTCAAATGTTTTTTTCCTTCCATTAAAGATTAAATTTAAGAAAAAGAAAAATTGTATATATATATATATATTTTTTTTTTTTTGACCTTTTTTTTTGGGTTAAGACCTTAGTCTAGTATTTATTTGTTTTTAGTCAAAAAAATCCATTAGAAACGTGTGTGGAGGGACTTTGGAGAATATTTATAGAATTTTTAAATATTATCTTATACTATATATGATATGCTGGTGATGATGCAAAATTAGACAAGTCAAAGTCGTATCGTGTTCTCTAATCTTTTTATTTATTTATTTGATATGTCATACTTTTGTTATAATCAAATCGATTATTTGATGTGTATTATTATAAAGCTCGACCTTGGAATTCAAAGGACAAGAAGCTAACTAAGAACTGTGTATCTCCGAGAACAAGAAACTAGTGTAGTTGAACTGCGCGCTGTTGTACGAGATTTCTCAAAATATTACCTTTTGAAAAAAAAATTTAAAAACATCCGATTTTAAAACTCGGCCACAACGTGAAATGAGTAAGGTGTCTCCACTTCTAGAAATATTAAATAAAGATTTACATTTTTGTTCTACAATAATTTGGTCCACGCTAAGTGGAGAATTGGATAGTTTTTAAGTACTACAACAGCATTTTAATAGGATCTAGATCCCATATATACTTCCAAGTAAAAATCATGTTGCTGGTTATCACTCTTAAAAAGCTAGACAAATGAAATTCCACTATGCAGTTGGTAGAGTTAAGAAAGATTATGTTATCGACGAGAAAAAAACATATTAGCTGGAGATGTTATTATCATTCTCCCTTCCAGTGGTGTTCATTCCAATGGTTTCTCTTTACTAAGAAAGTAAGTTAGTGATTATTTACACTGATGCTTGGGAACTTCCACCATTGTTCAAATGGATCCAACATGTAAGCGAACACGAACACTCGAAGACGTGTATACTTCAAATGCTTCATTTTTTTTTATTATATAGAGTGGGCATACAGAAGATAGTGAGATGAAGGGACGAAGACAAATTGGGAATTTTATTTTTTACATGTAAAATTTTTTTTTTTTTAATTTTTCTATGTAAAATTTTGCTCGACTTCTCCTAAAATTTTTTTAGTTCCCCTAAATTTTGGTTTTGGATTCGTGTCACTAGTGAGATGAGAATGACGTTTAATATGGGAATAGGGATGGTCATGGTGGTAAGTGAAGTGGCAGCTTTGAGAATACTTGGAAAAGCTAAGAATGGAGATTATGTTGCCAATCGTATTGGAGAGGTTATAAATGGTGAAGGTGTCTCCGTATTTCCCAAGTTTTTTAATCCACTTTTGTTACCTTGCGAGTTTGCGCCGGGAAGAATTTGAGATCCAGGAAGAATAATTTGAGATCCAGGAAGAATAATTTTTTTCTTTCTGAGAAGTCCATATCAGTAAATCACCCTACAGTCTCATGTATAACATAAAAGCCAAATTTAACATTGGACAATTTGCAATTAGAAATTGGTTATGTAGGAGGATTAAACAACGGCCCAAATAGCATTATTAGGCCCAAAAAAAAAAGGAAATATTAATGCTCAATCGAGCATCGATTTACGGCGCACGCTACTCTCCTGTCCTCAGAAGCGCACGTTAGCTGCTTTCCATCATTGCATTAATCATTGGCCGTTGTGCGTTCCATAAAGGCTTAGGGTTCCGAATTCACGGGGACCGCCCTCTTTTTCGAATATTTTGAACAGATCAGGTGTTGGTGGTGGTGGATATGGGTGAAGAAGACGCCGTGACGGTGGATCAGAACAGTAGTTGTCCTTCACCGCCACATTTGTCTTCTAAAGTGCTTACATTGCCCACTCTATTAACTCTTGCTCGTGTAGCTGCCGTTCCGATTATCGTGGCAAGTACGTATTGGTTTATCTCTGTGATATGATCTATAAATTGTGACTTTTTATTCCTTTAAATTCCTATTATGATTTGATGCAAATTATGAATTTGATTGTTCTGTTCATCTCTTGGTTTTCAAATGTAGCCTTTTACGTTGATTGTTGGTGGGGAAGAACTGCCACTACAAGTATTTTCATTGCAGCAGCCATTACAGACTGGCTTGATGGATATATTGCACGGAAGGTACTTCATTTTTTTATTTTATCTTTTCATTGGAAGCTTAAAAGGTGACATGTTTGTTTCTTCTTTCAGATGAGATTAGGTTCTGCCTTTGGTGCTTTTTTGGATCCAGTGGCAGATAAGGTGAGAGAGAAATCATTTTATCTTCTTCATCCTCAATCCTTGTTTTACTTTAAATGAAATCATTTTATCTTTCAGCTGATGGTAGCTACAACATTGATCCTGCTCTGCACTAAACCTATAGACGCCATTATCTTAGGACCTGTTCCATGGCTAGTGACAGTACCTTCAATTGCCATCATTGGTAGAGAGGTAAGGAGACTCTATTCTTAGATACTTATCTGCCGCTCTCTGTTTGGTAAAATACTTTTTTTTTTCTCTGTAGATTACTATGTCAGCTGTAAGAGAATGGGCTGCATCTCAAAACGGCAAGCTTTCAGAGGTAACATTTTCACCATCATATTCATATACATTCTCGTGGCTTTAATGGATATTATCAGGCTGTTGCTGTAAATAGCTTGGGGAAGTGGAAAACTGCAACACAGATGATAGCATTAACCATACTTCTTGCAAGCCGGGATAGCAGTTTTGAGAGACTCTTACCCTTAGGTATCGGATTGCTCTATGTATCTGCAGGGCTTTCTATATGGTCTTTAGTAGTTTATATGAGGAAGATATGCAGAGTGCTGCTACAAAAAAATTAGCAAACTTTTATTTCCAATTCAGTATATACACACATAGAATGGACTAATTAGCTCTGGGGGGCAAGCCACCTGCATAAATCAGAGAACAAGACACTGTTTGCCACATTTCTTCAATTTCTATGTATTTCTTCACTTTCAGTTTTTGTTAATTGAAGATACAATATGGTGTTGAAAGAAATAGAATTTTGACAAATTTTGTTTAGACCAAACCAAAGATACAACATTTGTAAACATAATCAAATTCATTGTGCATAATAAAAACAAAAACAAAACAAAAAAAAAAGACTATAAGAAGGCATTGATGCTTGAAAGGTAACCACCTCCTTTGACAGACACAGGAGTTCGAAGCCCGAAATTTGAAGAATGAAGGAAGAGAACAATAACTGTAATATCATCATGAAAATGTCGTCTGATGCCACGTTCTATCTTCTCCAAATCTGAATATCTCATCTCTCTTCTCTTTGCTGCTACTTGTAATGCAGCTTTCACTAACTTCCGTGCCACACCCTACAGTAACCACAGTGCAACAAGATCAAACCAAACCAAACTGGATAAAAAGTCAAAACGAAAAGTCTTACGTTGCGTGGACAAGAATTGACGATATCAACTGCTTCTTGGTTGCTTAGATGCTCCCAAAGACCATCTGAGGCAAATATAAGAAACTGATCTTCAGGGTGTATCTTATGAACTGTAATTGCCGGTTCAGCACTCATAATGGGCTTCTCAAAACGTTCTGGAACTCTAAACTTAGGCAATAAGGGCTCCTGATTAAACTCTGCTCTCTTTAGGTAAGCATCACCAATGGATCTTGAAACTTGTATAATCCCTTTGACACGCCAAACTTTATGTTTCAAGACAACAATATTAGGATCATGAGGATGCAACAAACGTAACTCATCTCTCACAGATTCGATACTAGCATTATGCTCTGATGATAGTTGAATAGCTTTCAACTCTTTAAACGGATTCTCGAGTCTTCCTAACACAACGCGAGAATCTCCAGCGTTTGCAATATATAACAATCCATTAGAAACAATACCCACCAAACAACAAGCTCCAACAGAAGCAATCTGAGGCTTGTTCTTCCATTGTTCCTGAACTAAACCAAGAAACTCCTCCTCAGTAGCTACAAAAGCTCTAGTGATAACATCAGGAGATAAGCCTCGGTTATCTGAAGTGCATCTTTTGATGTTATAAAAAAGTCTTTCATTAACAAACCTAGCAGCTTCGGCACCTCCATGACCATCATAAACACCAACAAAAGTAGCTTGAGGACCAGAGTCATGCAAAGAAATAGGACCAGATTCTAATTGACTATGGTCTTCAAGAATGGTGTTGGCTTGAACGACAGCCATTGAGAACTCACCGGAGATGTGGTGACCAGAATCTTTAGACCAGAAGAGACCATCGAGACGGTCATCAGAAAGAGGAATAGAAGCTTCTCCAAAGCCAAAAGGTCTCCAACAAGGGGATACGATTTTGCGAAAAGTAGTAGAGATCATAATTCACATGCTAACCAAAAGAACCAGCTATCAAATCGTTCATCAAATCTGTGCTTATAATAACTATTTTATTATTATTATGATTATCCGATCCAATCTTCTTACCAATTCCAACTCCAGAAATCCAAGATTCAGAATTCAAACACGCATTCACGAATGTAAACAACATTAATCTGCATTCCACAAACCAAAAAATTCCTAAAATCATCCAAAAGATAAACGATCAAAGAATAATAATAATCTAAAAAAAAAACCTGATGAAAAGATGAAAGAAGGAAGGATGCTGGTTTTCAAAAACTAGCTGTAGAATAATAATCCATCATTCGATTCAGAAGAGGAGAGAAGCGGAGAAAATGGCAAAATATAGAGAGAGAGGAGAAAACGCGTAAGAAGAGAAGGAGACGGAGAATTTGGATTTGCTTTTTCAATTTTTAGAGAGAAATATGCGAAATTTGCGGCTCCCTTGTTTTTTTTTCTTTGTTAATTAGTGTATATATTTATATATTCAATCAAATTAGGGCAAATGGCCTTTTTTAATTTAAATCATTAACATATATATATATATATATATATATATTNTTTTTTTTTTTTTTTTTCTAAACTGTGAATAAAATACTTGGTGCTATATGCACATTGTTGTGGGCACCTATTTTTTTAAATTCTTTATTTTACTAAATTTCTAATCAAAAAAAACTTGAAATATGTGTTGATTTTTTTTTTCTTTTTCTTTTTCTTTTCAACCAGTTTTAGTAACTATTTTAATTATATTTAATTTTTTTTCGACCAGAAATATTAAATTCAAATTCTGATCTTACTCGTTATAACATTGAGAGTGCTGGTTTTTATTAGTGAAAGAAAGTTATGTATTTAGTTATTATAGAACACAATATAAATAAAACTACTGGTGAACATGAAAAAACAAAACCATGGTATATATTTTAGAATTTCACTTTTTCATACACGTGTGCTTCATTAGACTAACAAATGGCATTGCCACTTATTCCTTTTTGTCATTTCAAAAACTTTTTCATACATATATATATATATATGTATCTTTATTTATTTATTTATTTATTTATACTTGTCTCACCATTTCTTGTTGACTTTTAATTGGTTGACCTTTTATTTTGTTAATAGTAAATTAGTAATACAACTTCTCACTTTTGAAATCTTCTTTACAATCCATCTGTTTTGTTGCTAAGTATTGTAATATATATATACCAAAACTATTAATATTATAAGAAATAAAAATATGAGAATTAGCATTTATTTGAAAACTTCATCCCATTTGGTTTTGACTAAGATTATTGTAAGCATTGGCGGATATACAAATTAAGGAGGGGATGTATTTGAACTTGACGATCTTTTTTTTTAGTATAATTTAGTAACATATTTATTTTACACACACAAATCAAATTAAATTTTACGTTACACTATGTAATTGCAACTCCATAACTTTTTTTTGTTTGTTTGCACCCCATAAAAAATATTTACGAGACACCCCTTGATTCAATATATTGTAGAAATGTTCATTTTCATAAACGCACAAACTATTGAAGCCAACTTTGAAATAAACAATATAAAAAATATGGATTTTTTATACCTAAAATCACATGTAACTAATTCTTGTGTGAAAGTAACCTAATTTATAAACAGAAAAGACTCTTTATAGCTAGAAATCAAGACATGAAAGTAGATTGAGATGCTTACTTCCAACTGTCTTGTAATATTGTGATCTCACCTTCTTTCTCCTCCAATTTCTCTATCATTACTTTCAATGTCTCGTTTTCTGAAGTCAAAAGCATGTTTTTTTCACAGCATTGTCTTGAATAGAAGGCTAAATTTAAAAAATATATAAAATAGAAATTAATATTAAAACTTTAGGACCTAAGCTTCATTGGTCCTAGTGGTCACTTGTCTAAATCCGGCACCTTAGCTCAAAATCTTGTACAAGTTTGATGAACCTTGACGACAACATTTGTTCCTAAATTTTAATAGAAGTGCATTTTTTTTTAATCGTCGTAATAGAAATGCATTACAATAACAAGTTTGTGCAATAATGATTGAGCCATTCAGCCACAGATGTGAGAACTCGAAGCTCACCAAAGATAAGATCTTTAGCCATCTTTCTTCTTTCTGATACAAAATTGCAATTATAACCTTCCATTTCCTGCAACAAAAGTACACTTTACTATATAAAAAAACACCCTACATTTATGTGGCAATTCACTGAGTCAACCCTACCTTGATGCAAACACTATGTTCCTCAATTAATATGTTGATATGAGACAATATGATCTTATGTGCCTCCATCTCTCTCTTCCTGTCTTTAAAAGGAAGCCGGGCCAATCGACCATCATTATTTTGTTCAGCTTCTTTCCGCAAATCATTCAACTCTGAAAAATCATCATTTTCGGAATTAGCCTCAAAATTTGATTAAAGAGATTTGACTATTATTAGTTTGATTTGAGAGAACCTTGAGGAGAGGTACAGCAAAGAATACGTGCAAATGCACGGAGAGACTGCGGAATTCCTCTCCCTTTAGCAGATTTCACTTCTCTGAATAAATAACCAAAAAAAACTCTTAGATTTACACTTCGGCCAAAAAAAGAGTGAACGATACTGCTGTTACCTACTTGATTGTGTAAGTATTACATGATGAATGGAATATACTGATGTTTTTGACACTTCGAGTGCGATGTGTCTGGAGAAGTCCCAGCTTCATCATACGGAGAGGGTCATTGTTTGGTATATCTATTTGAATTTGAACCTATATAATTCACCTCTCAGCAGTATCAGTTTTATAGCTTATCTTCAACTCAACATCTGCTATAGATATCAACGATTACGATAGAGAAAACGAACCTCGTCATGGATGTTGTAAGGAAGGGTAAATCCAAAATCCGACATGAGTGAAGCATTTGAGAATTCTCCATAACAAATGAGCACCTACACAAAGATGCTATGTAAGCCCATGCCAGTAACCAGCTTGTAGGACCGACCTCAACCAAAATGGCATTCTTATAGAGACTAGTGGAGTAGCGACTATTAAACGAAATAAAATGAAAGACTAATGCATCCCGTGTGATGCAAACCTCATAATCCTACCTCTTCACCGGGACTGTAGTTACGATCTGCAGTGGCCTGCAAAGTTGAAACCTTGGAAATCAATCTACTGGGTTAAGTCAATCTGTGTTGGCAAGCCTTTTAGAGTCAAGAGAAAGTAGCACAAAGAATCAAAAACTCAAAATATTAGGAATGGAAGTAAACCTCAGATAACTGGTTGTCTTCATCGCTCAAAATGATTGATGCAGAAAGCCCATCATGGTTCATGAAGTCTGCAAATGGAATCTGTTAGATGGTCAGAAAATCTATCATATCAGAAATCACGGTAAGTAAAGTAAATGGAAGAAGGATGCAAAAACTTTATATACTGAAAGAAATACCAGGCATATGCCTTTCGAGGTTTCCCAAGCACGAGATCCCACTGTCCACCGACAAGTTATCCACATTATGATACACAAGATTACAAAATAAACTAACTGTAGAGCAACTTTCTCACCTAAAGCATATGCATACATGAAATCTTCTAGATCTGGGCGTTTAATCACCTTGGAAATATGCTGCGAAAATGCCTAACAATCACCAAAAAAAAAGAAGTGATTTAGACTCTTACTCACTAGCAAAATATATGCATATAAACGGTACAGAAAAAAATACTTACATTTGCAACAAGTGAATATTCCTTTTCAATCTGAGCTTTTTGTTTTATTGTTTCCTTAAGAACTTCACTACAACGAATCATGTTGAGCTCATCTTCATCCCAAAGTATCTGGAGAGAATAAGGAAACCATTATTGTCAGTATTCTGCATTCTCCAAAAATAAGAAGCTTTCACAGACCAGGTAGACTCGGATTTTTTTAATCACTATAAGGGGTGAAATCTGACCGTGCTATGCATCTGTGCAGGTTGAGGAAGTCGGCTGATATAAGGGAACCATTGAGAGTTCTGATTCGGAAAAATAAGACAAGACACTTAGAAAAAGGGAGACTTATACTAATAAGTTAAATAAACCAAAAAAATGTTGATGACAGCTTACTTGGCCCATTTTCATTTGAATTAAAAGAACAGCAGCAAGCTTTCCAATACTTCCAACTTCATTGGTCAATGAAAGTTTAATATCAGGGGGGAGCTCATCTAGAGTTATTTGCTGGAAAAAAAGAAAGCATTATCTAACATGTGTTGAATCTTCAACGACGCTTCTTAGACCACAGCATAAAGAAATAGGTCATTTGAGTAATTTACCGCCTTGAAAGGGACTTGCAACAGGGAGTCTCCAACATGAATAACTTTTGAAGCAAACAACGACCTGCTCAGAAATTGATACAATAACAACAGTCTTCGGCAGCTTTGGTAGGAAATAAAGAGGCAAAGTTTGAGCAATCAAATAATCAGATAACTCAGTAAGACACAGGTAGATGATTCATATGGGTTCAATGTTTGATATTTTTTATAGAAAAGATGTTTCTTTATCAAATACGAACCTGCCATAGGTGGATAACCCAATGGAAAGTGTGTTAGATACCTTTGATCCAGCAATCTGTTCTAACCACGGCAAGAAGTCAATGCAGTCCTTATCCAAAGAAACCTACATACAATATTTGGATAGAATGTTGTAAATTTTCCACTACAAATGAATTGCTGGAAATGAATCTATACATAGAAATTAAATGTGATTAGAATCTTGTTTTTAATACTAAATCAAAAAACCTGAGGTTTATTACTCTCTGAAGGTAATTTTCCAAGCTTTCCTAAAGACCCAAAAGTGCGCCGTTGCTGAAACCTCAAAACCTTCGCTGTCGATAGCATCTCTCGCCAAACCCCCTTTATTTCGTCCTATAATTTTCTACTCTTCATTATCCGGTTTTTGGTTTCCTTTCGGTTTAAAGATTACAATATTTCATTCAACCTCCAATTTTTATATTTAATCTGTTTTTTTTTAGGTGATTGTCTGCTAAAAATACTTTGACAGGAAATGATAGTCTAGTGGCTTTATAGTTCCATATCACTCCCAGTTTGGCTGGGTTCGAACCTCTTTAATGGGGGAGTTCAAAGAATGTCCAATGACCACTTAGTCTACCCGACCCAAAAAAAAAACTTTATGTTCTTGTCATTGAATAGTCAACTATGTAATGTCTCTTCACTTTTCCTCCATTAAATAAAAACACGTATGATTAATTTATAAATTAAGTTTCTGAAAGTTACTTACGTATCTAAATTCAATCAAGTTTAAATGTGTGTTTTAACGATTAGCCACAACATAACGAATGATAAAATAACCACAAATTTTACACATTAAGATTTATATTATGTATTTTTTTTATATATAAATATACGTGGATTCAAGTGGTTAGAATTTAATTATTTTCTGACATAATTAATTTTCGTTGTTTGCCATTTAATAGTCATTTACGAATTAGGTCCATTTTCCACCAATATTAACCTGTGATTTTCTGAACACATTAATAACGTTATACTTCACTGTATATTGTAATGTCATATTTCTCATAATTATGATACTGGGGTCATTCTTTTTATTTTAGGTTAAACACTTAAACTTGCTGGGGTCATTCAACTTTAATATTTTATAGTTTAACAAAAAGTGTTATTTTTAACATTTGCACACCTACTGAAAAGCTATTTAAAATTCTAGTATACCATTTATTACATACACTTGAGTTTTTCATTCTTGAAAGTGTTTAAACAGAAGTAGAGACACAAAAAATTAGGGAAAACGATTATAAACGTCACAACTTAATCATAAACTTCCAATAACGAGAATCTAATACTTAAGTTTTAAAGCTTCACTTATACTTAAGTTTCAAAGCTTCACTAAAAAATGTAAATAATTAATAAAAAAGGTTATAATATAAGTATGTTTTGGAGTTTATGAATTACCTTCAAGTCCTTTTATTCTTGCTCCCAAGCCGCAAGGCAAAGTAAAACAAGATCCTAAAGAAGACACCCCAAGCAAACGTAATCCACAAGCAATCCCATTTACTTAATTGAGTTATACCTTGTTGTGCAAGTATCTCAGGTCCTGTTCTCAAACATGTAGATTCTGTTATCTCCATTCCTAAAGAGGAACTCAATGTATCAAGGAGTTTAACCTTCATCGCAGCAGGCACTGCCGACAAAAGTGTACCATCAAATACTTGAACTCCCTTGACAAAACAACGAGATGGGTCATCAAACTCGTTGATTAGGACAGCCTCGTAGGGGTACTTGAGAACTGAAATGTAATGAAACCATATCCAGTATATTGGAATCCGATCCCGGTTTATGTAGAATCCACCTAGTAGTAGACAGTAGGAAAGAAAGGCTATAGTGACCATGTAACTTATCATGATATCGGGGATAAAACCGGAGACGAAAGTAACAACGGAAGATCCAGACCAAAAGGATGCGTAGATTATGAGACAGTAGTAGATGAAATTGTCAAACCCGCCGCTTAAACCAACAGTCCAGAATGTGGTTGCAGCAAATGCAATGGAGAGAGCTAGTAGCTGAGGCAAGGCCATAAGAGAGTGAGATATAACGTATGAGGAAGTTCTGTAAGTGTTGTGTGTTGTCTCTCTCAAGAAAATGTAACGTTCCTGGATGAAGGCAGGGATGTTGTCGGCACAAACGTAGAACATTGTGGACATGGCGAATGCGAAGAAAGCCATTCTCTCTTGTGCGCCTCTAGGAGTGTTGTCGACCCTCCAGTAAATTGTAGCTAAGAGAAGACCAGTCACCATGACTATGGTGATTCGTGTTCCTATGAGGAGGGGTGTCCGGATGAAGTTTTTGATGTAACGTTTTGCTAAAATGAAGGTTTCTATGAAAGGCGGGTTTGCGTATGAAGATACTGATTCCATGGAGGAGGTTGAGCCAGAGAATAGTTTACCTCTAGAAAGACTTGCCTTGATAGATTCTTTGAGAGATAAAGCTTTGATGAACGGTGTGGTTTGTGGGGATTGGTTATGTTGCCACTTTTTATTGAATTCAACTAACTCAGTGGTTCCTTCGAGTTCTCGAATGATGTCAAGTGCGAACTCTGTGATGTTTTCATTGGGCGGGATGGGACGGCCAAAGTCGGAGAAGAAAGAAGGAAGTATAGCCGGAGAACCATTGAAGACAGTCTTGCCGCGAGAAAGAAGGAGAAGGCGATCAAGTAAATGTAGAATGCGGGCACTAGGTTGGTGGATTGACATAATTACGATGCTGCCACTTTGAGCAATTCGTTTCAAGACCTGCACCACCATAAACGCGTTGGTTGAATCCAGCCCCGAGGTTGGTTCGTCCAGGAACAGGAGGATTGGATCGTGAATAATGTCGTTTCCGATTGAAACGCGTCGTCTCTCTCCGCCGGAGACTCCACGGTGTCCTTCGTCTCCGATAATTGTATCCGCAACGTGTGTGAGACCTAATTGGTCAATAAGGGAGTTAACACGCTCCATCTTCTTTGATTTGGACAAGCTTCTTGGGAGACGAAACTCTGAAGCAAACATTAGAGTTTCTTTGACGGTGAGCATCGGGAAGAGGAGATCGTCTTGCATCACATACGCCGATATCACCTTCAGCAATCGAGATTGCAAAACCTTTTCTCCATTTAGAGTTACAGAGCCTCTCAAACTATCCTCTGCAACTCTCCCAGCCAATGCATCGATCAACGTTGATTTGCCAGCTCCACTTGCACCGAGAACAGCCAGAATGTCGCCATTGTAAGCCTCTCCAGAAACATCATCCAGTAGAGTTTTCACTCTAGTTGGCTTTCGCCCAGAGAAATCAAACCTCCGCCAGGTAAGTCCGACATTGTAACTGAGATTCTTGAAGGCTAAGAGAAACGGCACAGCTGCTTTTTCAGTTGAAGCAAGCTCCAATATATGATGATTAACAGAAGAATCACTGCCTCCGTCATTCTGCAGCAGATCGCCGAGTGTCGGTGAGTTGTTGGCGAAGGCGAGAGAGATATCTTGAGAGTCAGCCGAAACACGTGCCATCTTTAACGGTGTAAGAAATGATGCGTTTGGATGATGAAAATAAGTAAATCAATTATTTACTAAACTTATGAAATGATGAAACTTACTTACTTGTTATAGTTACTGTCTTTTGTCTCCAGTATCCCCCAAGAAAAACAAATATATATTATGATGATGAACACAGCTCTCTATCCTTTTCCTATTTATAAGGGAACATATATGATTTATTAATTAAAATTAATTAATTTGGATGAAATAAGAAACACGTCTCCTTAAGGTAACTCTAGCCTCAAATCAAATGACTCCGATTCAAACATTAATTACAAACAAACAGTAGTGCCGTAGTGGAAC
This sequence comes from Heliophila coronopifolia, assembly GCA_900406365.1. NCBI lineage: Eukaryota > Viridiplantae > Streptophyta > Magnoliopsida > Brassicales > Brassicaceae > Heliophila > Heliophila coronopifolia. The sequence continues at coordinate 9,074 of OVAW01000006.1, read as the reverse complement.
TACTATCTCACTTGTTCTTTCACTGTCTAGATACCAAAATGTGTGTGTGTGTGTATATATCTAATATTTGGTATAATATTAACGTAGGTAATTAATCAAGGGAGAAAAGATATCAAACTAATGGGGCCATGAAGTTTTATTGTTTACGGGTAGGAGAGTAATGAGATTATGGCTTAATTAGGTTTTTCATGTCAACTTCTTCTAGTTAGGAGAATACGAGATGACTTGATGCACCTTCCGATTGAAATTTAAGATTATAATCATCCGATTTTTCATATCTTTTTAAACATTTTTTTTTTTGAGACTCTTAGTTCCGTTATGCCGAGAGTGAGACAATTATTTGTCAAACATATATCCGTTTTTACTACGGATGAACGGGCGTATGAGCATTCGGATATGTTGGGTTTGGATATTTTAGATAATTTGGATATAAAGATGTAGGAACCACTTACAAACCATAATTTGGTTCTGTTTGAGTATTTAAAAGTTTGGTTCAGTTTGTATGTCTTATGTAAGTGACGAATTACTATTAGTGTTTTTTAAATAATTTCGGTAAATTTATTAAATTTAATAATGGTCAGCTAACCCAAAAACACTTTACTTTCCTATTTGGTTATTTTTTTCAAAACAAAAATAATATTATAAAATTTCACTAAAAATGCATAAAGAGTGTGAGATTCCGTTGATAAACCGTAAGATTAAATAAAAAATATCCTAATACTTCAAATAAAATAAATAAAAACCAGTTTTTCATTGAAAAACTGTATGAAAAAATAGAACAAAAATATAAGAGGAACATTTTTTTAGCTATGAAATTTCAGTTACTTACTGGCTAAAAAAATGCACTTTAAAATTGATAAAAGATAAATAATTATTAGGACTAGTGTTATAATTAGTAAAAAAATAAAGTTTGTAAATATGTAATGATTTTGGTCAGTTGGGTATTTTCCGAATTTCGGATAATACTCAAACTAAATCAATATCCAACCTTTTTAAAAGATAGAATCATTCATGTATAAAAAAAAAAAACATGAATGATTCTATCTTTTAAAAAGGTTGGATATTGATTTAGTTTGAGTATTTAAAAGATAGAATCATTCATGTATAGAAAGATGACGTTTCTCTCTCTCTTCGAGTTTGTTACGGCGATATCGGATTTCTCAAATTCTTGCGATATTCTTCAAGATTCTCTCCGATCTCGTTTCTGATTCGTTTTCTTGGAGGTTCGCGACGCTTTCTCTTCAACATTTATCTCCGATTGTTGATTTTTCTCACTATTTGGTGAAGAACTTTTACTTGTCCTTTTGCACTGATCCTTCTTACGGTGCTTGGGTATTTTTTCAAGGATTTCTCGGCTTCTACTGGTTTTCAATCAGATTTTGCCTATCTTTTCTCACCATTGTGGTGAAGAACCTGTTATTCCCGTTTTCTCTGTTCAATTTTTGGAATGGCTTCTCGGTTATCTCGATCTGAGAAAGGTAAATGGCCGGCTCCGAATGTTCTACCTCATTCTCAACGAGTTCGTATTCCTGCATTTGATAACTCTGAATTGATCAGAGAAAATTCGTTGACACTTATTGGTCGGGTGACGAACCCTCAGATGCAGCGTATTTGGTCTCTGATTCCTTATTTGCCAAATCTTTGGCGAACAAGAGTTGCTCCAGAGGGCTCGGATTTAGGGCAAGGACTATTTCAATATCGCTTTAACTCAGAGGAGGACCTTCAATCGGTTCTTAGTAATCGGCCTTACCATTTTGCTCATTGGATGCTTATTCTCCAGCGATGGGAGCCGATTGTTTCTCCTACCTTCCCATATGAAATTCCTTTTTGGATCCAAATCCAGAATATTCCTTTGCATTACCTATCTGATGATACTATTCGGAATATTGGTGCAGCAGTAGGTATAGTGGATGCTGTGGAGCGTTCTTTTACTCTAGCCAGAGTTCGCGTCCGAATCAATGGTCTTCAACCTCTTATTACTCAAGTACCAGTGGAATTTGCCTCTGGTGATGAGATTATGGCTTTTTTAGTCTATGAGCGTTTGGAGAAGTATTGTTTCAGCTGTTATCGTTTATCTCACCTAGCCAAAGATTGTAGAATGCAGTTCGATGATTCGGTAAGGCAGCTGGAAACCACGACCCGTCCAGGTAGCCTTGAGCTTTCAGTAAATAGGGCTCTCCCAACAGTTTCTCAATTGGGGGTATGTAAGGACTCTTATCAAGATCTTCGTATTTCTCTTGAGCGCTCTAGATCTCAGGTTCTCAAAGATGATGAAGTTTTTTTACCTAATGTTGGTGGTTTGAATTCTCCACAATCTTTGGGTATTGTAAATGTTGGTTGTTTTTCATCTTCTTCAAAGGATCGTCGTCCACCCCTTGAACGTGAACCTAGTTCTAATGGATCGGTCAAGTCTTTGGAAGAGGCTAGAAATGAAATCCGCGATGTTTTGGTTAAATATGTGAATTGTGATGATCCTATTGAGAGCGCAGCCCGGAAAGAGAGGGTCAGATTGGCTGATCTCAATGGTCAAGTGGAGGATTCAGCTTTTCGTATGGCTCAAAATTCTGAAGCCTTATTATCAAGACCTCTTCGGGTTTCCTCTGATTCGATTGTTATCCCTCGCCCTTCGGCTTTCACTCGACTTGCGAATCAAACAAGCTCTAAAAGAAGACGTATTGGTGGTTCTGCTGCTGTTTCTAACCCTCTTCCTAAGCGCAGAACGACTTCTTCTAGAAGACGTTCTCCACCTCGCCGCCAAGTTAGGTCTCTCCAGACCCGCTCTAGCATCTCTGCTCGCAATCGAGCTCTTCCTTCATGTTCTTCTCCTGGTTTGATGGGTGTCCAGAACCCATCCACTTATCAATGAAAGTTGGAAGCTGGAATTGCCAGGGGTTGGGGAGTACTCCGGCAATTCGTAGACTTAAAGAAATATGTTATCGTATTTCTCCAGAAGTCTTATTCCTCACAGAAACAAAAAATAAAGATGATGTTGTGCTTCGCTCTCTTCGTTCTTTGGGTTTTTCAAATTTTCAGCTAGTCTCTCCAACTGGTCTTAGTGGAGGCTTGGCTTTGTGTTGGCGTGATGGGGTGGATATTTCGATTTTATCCACCTGTCGGCATTTTATTGATGCTTGCTTGGTTTATGAAGGTGTTTCCTGTTTTGCTACTTTTGTGTACGGTGATCCAAATCTTAGTGGACGACAGTTTGTTTGGGACTCTCTTACCTCCTTGCAAGAATCTAGACAAGGTCATTGGTTTTTGATGGGTGATTTTAACGCTATTCTTGATAATTCGGAGAAGGAAGGAGGTCCTGCTAGACCTGAGAGTTCTTTTGTTGCCTTCCGAACCTTTTTCAATCGGAATGATTTATCTGATCTTCCTCATACCGGTAACTTTTTCTCTTGGCGGGGTATGCGTTATGACCATCTGGTGCATTGTCGTTTGGATCGTGCTTTAGCGAATTCGGAGTGGCAGGAATGTTTCTCTTCTGCTATTTGTGATTATCTTCGCTTTGAAGGTTCTGATCATAGGCCCATCATGGTTTCTTTTGATAATTCTCGTTCCCGATCTCGTTCCATCTTCAGATTTGATAGACGTCTGCTCACTGAACCAACAATTAAAGAGATAATTTCCCGTGTTTGGTCGGTTAGGCGTGGATCAGGTGTGATGGCGTCTTTGGCAGATTGTCGTCGTGCTATTATTAATTGGTCGAAATCTAATCGGTCGGCTAAGTTGCGAAAAATAGAGGAAAACCGTTCAGCTTTGGAAGTTGCTTTATCTAGCTCATCACCAAATCCTGGATTGATCTCTCATCTAAATGGAGTTTTGGATTCCCTTTACTCCATTGATGAACAGTTTTGGAGACAAAGGAGCCGGGTAACGTGGTTACAATCGGGTGATCGCAATACTAGGTTTTTTCATGCTATCTCTCGTTCCCGAAAGGTTTCTAACCATTTTTCCGTTATAGAGGATGATGAAAGACATTTGTTTTTCAAGAAGGATCAAATTCTTAAGGTTATCTCTTCCTACTACAAGAATTTATTCAAGAGTAATGGTGTACGGGATTTTGATGCTGTGCAAGATATTTTGAAGCCTTGTGTTTCCCCGGAAGTAAATTCTTCTTTGATTAGCATTCCTTCGGCTGATGAAATAAGATGTGCAATTTTCAGTATTAAAGGTGATAGTGCTCCGGGTCCAGATGGTTTTCCGGCGAGTTTCTATCATCATAATTGGGATGTTATTGGTGAAACTGTGATTGAAGAAGTTCAGCTCTTCTTTAGAACTGGTGTCTTGCCAGCTAATATCAATCATACTCACATTCGGCTCATTCCGAAGATATCTTCACCCAAGACTATGGCTGATTACCGCCCTATTGCACTCTGCACAGTTTTTTATAAAATCATCTCAAAAATTCTGTCTCAACGACTGCAGCCTCTTCTTCCCGAGTTTATCTCGGAGAACCAATCTGCTTTTGTGCAACAAAGAGCTATAGCTGACAATGTTCTTATAACTCATGAAATTCTTCATTATTTGCGACTGTCAAAAGCATCAAAACGAAGCTACATGGCAGTCAAAACCGACATGAGTAAGGCTTATGATCGTTTGGAATGGGGTTTTCTTAGATCGGTGCTTGAGGCGCTTAGTTTTCATTCCATTTGGATCAATTGGGTTATGGTTTGTGTAGAATCAGTTTCCTACTCTTTTCTTCTTAATGGTGATGCTTGTGGTTCGGTCATTCCTTCAAGAGATAATAGTGGGGCGGCAGAATTGAAACGTATTTTGGATCTTTATGCCTCTCTCTCAGGTCAATGCATTAATGTGACCAAGTCCTCAATTATCTTTGCGGCTAAAACACATGCTACTCAACGCTCTTTGGTTCATCAGGTTCTTGGAATTGCTCGAACGGGTGGTGTTGGAAAATATTTGGGCCTGCCTGAATCTTTTGATAGAAAGAAACGCGATTTATTTTCTTCTATCGTTGACCGGATACGGCAAAGGGCAAATAGCTGGTCTTCGCGTTTTTTATCGACCGCTGGTAAGAAGGTCATGTTACAATCTGTTCTTGCTTCTATGCCAGCTTATGCTATGTCCTGTTTCAAATTACCTTCGAGTTTATGTCGGCGCATCCAATCTGTGTTAACTCGTTTCTGGTGGGATTCATCAATAGAGAAGAAGCATATAAGTTGGATTTCTTGGGAAAAAATGACGCAACCTTTGGCCTTAGGTGGTTTGAGTTTTCGCGATGTAGCCACTTTTAATGATGCTTTGCTGGCCAAAACAAGTTGGAAAATTTTAAACTTTCCTTCTTGTTTATTGGCTCGAGTGCTGCTTGGGAAATATTGTGTTTCTTCCTCTTTTGTGGACGTCGAGGTTTCTGCTTCCGCTTCTCATGGATGGCGTGGCCTCCTTATTGGGCGAGATTTGCTCGTCAAGATTTGGGGATTTCTATTGGAAATGGCTTGGACACCAAAGTTTGGACAGATCCTTGGCTCTCTCTTTCTTCTCCAACTCGACCTATTGGTCCACCTCCTTTGGCGCATCAGGATCTTTTAGTTGCTGATCTCATCCTTCCTCATTCAAATGTTTGGAATGAAGCAGCTCTAGATGAGGTACTTCCTTTTCACAAATCTGAGGTTTTGGCTCTAGTTCCAAATTCTGGTGGGGCTCCTGATAAGTATTGTTGGACTCCCAACAAGTCTGGCCAATACACCACTAAGTCAGGTTATGGTCGCCTTCTTTCCAGAACCTTAGCAAAGCGTAACTTCCTCCCATCTCCACCTTTTCCTTGGAGGCCTGTAGTGTGGGATTTAAATGTTTTACCAAAAATCCGAGTTTTTCTTTGGAAAGCGCTGCACAATGCCTTACCGTCAAAGTTAAATTTGATTGCTCGTCATGTGGATATTGCACCAGATTGTATTCGTTGTGGCTGCCATGAATCCTTACTTCATATTTTGTTTCATTGCTCCTTTGCGCAGGATGTTTGGAAATTAGTATCAACTTCTCCGCCCGTGCATTTCAATCCAAATGCTTCTATTGGTGAGCTTTTCATCTATCTTCGTCGCTGCCATAATTTGCCACCTAGTGGTTTACGTGATCCTCTTTTTCCTTGGCTTTGTTGGGAAATTTGGAAAGCAAGGAATAACTTGATCTTCAATGCTTTAGGATTATCTCCAGAGGAAGTCTTTAATCGAGCTTTTGAGTCGGCAAAGGAATGGGCTGCTTCTTGTGTTGCGATTCCGCCTTCTAGAACCCCTACTTTGGTACCTTTGGCATGTCCGGAGAATTTCTTTCCTGCTCCGGAGTCTTTTATCATATGTCGATCAGATGCTTCTCTAGATATGCTCATTCCTGGTGTTGGATTGGGTTGGGTGTTTGTGGACTCTCCTTATCAAGGATCCACCTTTCGCGCGGGCATTAAATCTGTTCTGCTGGGAGAAGGTTTGGCTATCCTCTTTGCTGTTCGACATGCTATTGATCTTGGCTTTCATCGAGTCATTTTTGAATCTGATTCCAAAGTGCTGATTTCTTGTCTACTTGGACATGGCTCTCAGGTGGAATTAGGTGGCATCCTTCAGGACATCCATCAGCTTTTGCCTTTGTTTAGTTTGATTCAGTTTCGTTTTATTTCTCGTTTGAACAATTTGTTTGCTGACAATCTAGCGAAAGCTGGTGTTTTGGCTGCTCGTTATTAATAAAAGTGGCCTCTCTTGCACAAAAAAAAAAAAGAATCATTCATGTATTTCGGTATATCCAAATTCAAGCCAAAAATCGAATATTTGGAATCTAGTTGTTTTGCCCATCTCTAGTTTTGACGTATAAATTTTAGATTGAATTTTAACCCCCAAAAAAATGAAAATTAAATCGTGCTAAAGATGTATATTTGAAAAGTCAAAACAATTTTATTCCACATTTATATTCTCTTTGAATAAAGCAATGAATTTGCTGGACCAAATAGTTATGGTTAAATGATTAAATATTCATTTATGCAATATTTCATAGTTTAATTATATATTTTCCTTTGAATTATTTTATTGAAAAAACTTTTTTTTTTGGTATAAAAGGAGTAAAATTTGCATAAAATATCTTCTGTTATATTGAAAGATACGAAAATTTATTTTATACCTTAGTGTTGTAATTGTATCGCTCAAAGAGAACACCGGTCGCGGTCGGCATGAAAATCACGAAGTAGCTACCTTCCAGTATACTAGTGATAACGCTTGGTTTGAAATAACTGCAATTTGGCCTTACAGCATTTAAAAATCTGACCTACCATTCTTATCAACCAATTTTGGCTTTAAGTTATGCCTTTAAATGACAAAAAAAAACGTGACTCTTTTCTAATTTTTTTTTTGTTGTTGTTGTTATCGTTAAGAGCATATTCGAAACTGATGGTTCAGTTCAAAAGTATGACTTTAAATTCTTAAATTCAAAATATTTCAATATAAGTATGAGAATTAATAAATGGCGATTCATTTATTTGTTCAATATAATAAAATAGTTTTTAAACATTTTAAACAATTTCATCGTGTGTTATTTTTATACCATTTAATTTTAGTGCTAATCAAATTATAATTAGTTCAACAACAAATATTTGAATTTAAATTCGCGTGTAAAAATACAAAAATGACAACCTTCACTTATATTTGACATCTCCTATTATTTCAAGTATTATATTTGACATCTCCTATTATTTCAAGTATTATATTTGACATCTCCTATTATTTTAACCTTCCTATTATTTTAACATTCACTTGTATTTGACACCACTATTATTTTAAGTATGGATATGCCTAATTTGTTTTAATTTTTTTTTTTGTCTCAATTCTAACATTAACATATGGTACAATAACAACAACAAAAAGTAAAATATTGGCAAATTCGTTTTTATAAAAAATATTTATTTTTCAAAATAGAAGAAGATTTTGGGACCATAGACGAAATTAAAATTATAGGTAATTTTCTTTATTTTAAAAATATTAGGTAAATTTAATTAAAAAAATTGGAAAGAAAGAAAATGCGCGATTGTTTTAGAAACTCTAGTCGGAACGTAATGAAAAAAAAAAATCATAAATTAACTCATTTTCAATTTAATAGTGACCACACCACCGTTTAGAGGGTTTAATGAGTTCGTGGGTTTCCCCGTTTTGTAGATTCTTCTATATATGGATATTATACTGGGCCACGAAATACATGCAAGCCCAGTTAACTTTTGGGCCGTTTATAATTAAAAAATGTAAGACTAGTCGGGATAATTTTTTTTTTTTTTTTTTTTTTTTTNGGGGGTAATTTTTTTTTTTTTTTTTTTTTTTTTTTGTCGGGATAACTAATCTAAGTTTTTTACAAAATAAATTTTAATTTTGTAAACAATTATTTCAATTACCATTACAAAATTAAAAGTATTAGAAGAATAAAATGGTACATTCAACGGGGTATTAGAAGTATTAGGTTAGTTTAATGAAAAAATACAACTTTCAAATCATAATTTTTTTAGGATACATTAAACGGGGTTTCATATTTAAAAAAAAAACTATTTAAAAAATCCTATTAATAATTAAAAAACTGTCAGACTATTTACTATTATTATAAAATTTATTTGTTTAGTAAATAACGAAAATTAAAAAGAAAAAAAAACAATTATGTAAAAAAAAAATTCCTACAAATATACTAAAATTTTATGAACTAATTTCACCTAACGCATAAAATTCTATGAACTGATTTTTTAAAGAAAAAAATTTTAAAAAAAAGCATTACTGTGAATAAAGATTAGAGCGGGATACGTGGTTTTGTTCAGTATAATCTCTAAAACCAAATAAACTTGTGACATTCTTTATTCATACTAATCCAAATAAAACATGAGATGAGAAGTAAATAAGGAAACTAGATAAACAAAAACACTTTGAATTTCAGTTCTCTTTAGCCAGTAGAGAGTGTTGATCAGTGGTTGTAGCCTCTTCTTGGACCTTATTGTTCTTCATAAGCTGAGCTAGTCTCTCAGCTAAACTCAGCCTAGCTCCAGGAGACACACCCTTCTTTCCAATGATTGATTCAAGAACTGCCTCTGCCAATAACTTATT
>OVAW01000005.1:33588-51899 GCA_900406365.1 Heliophila coronopifolia | reverse complement strand
AGGCTCTTATCTTCTTCTTCACAATCTTCTTTGTTTTTTTTTCTCANCTTCTTCTTCACAATCTTCTTTGTTTTTTTTTCTCAACACACTTTTGAATTCTTCTATCAATTTCTCTTTTCATTTAAACTAATTCATCAATTACCAAAAAAAATTTGTGATTGGTTATTCTAAAAAGACTGAGTTGAACTCTGTTATTCTAAAAAGACTGAGTTGAACTCTGAGTTGAACCAATCACAAATTTTTTTTGGTAATTAATGAATTAGTTTAAATGAAAAGAGAAATTGATAGAAGAACTCAAAAGTGTGTTGAGAAAAAAAACAAAGAAGATTGTGAAGAAGAAGATAAGAGCCTAAGTTTTTTTTATTTATTTTTAAATGCTGAGTCAACAATTTTTTTTTGGCTTTTTCACGGTATAATTTTTGCCAACTCAGCAGTTAAGCGGAGTTAATAGTTAGGTAGTTAAATGTACTATTTTTTATAGTTTATGATTCAAAATCTACCAAATTTAACTTGAGGTATTAAAGTGCACATGTAATATAGTTCATGTACTAATATGATTTTGTCCCTCGGAAGCTGAGAAGTTTCTTTAAAAAATCAGATCCTCCATGCGGTATGTTAACCGTGAAAGCTGACTTGGAATTGAAAAAAGACAAAGCCCAAATTAAAGCCCACTCTCTAAACTCGAGAGTAAGTTGCACACGGACGCATCACGTGCGGCTATAACCTGAAACAGAACTTCAAGAATGATAGGTCATATTACGAAAATAAAAGTTTCTAAATTTTATGTATGTCTTTTTTGGTTCGATTTCTTCTTGTTGACCCAAGCCGGCAGCCGGCAGGAATGCATGAACGATCTAAAAAAATATATGGTTTTTATATTATATGTATCTAAAGTACTTCTCAAAGTTTCAATTTTGAATTTTTGTAAATAGATAGATATAAAAAAAATACTTATTTTGTATACGCATCGCAGTGTTGGATAAGAAACAAAATGTAGGAGTTTAAAGTGGATATGGTTGACTAGAGACCACGTGCGGGTGTAGAGAACACGAGCACAGTTTCAAATTAAGACAACGAAATATGTCTGAACAAGACATGTGGGAGTGCATGCTGTCTTTCCACGTGTTCCATCTCCTCGGCCAAATTATAAAAATATGAGGTTCATAATTGGAGTCACATGGTTGCATGTGATCACATTGGGTCTAAACCCTTTAGCCACATATGGCCAACTATCTACGTAACTACAAATTTAACATTATCTAGATTTTAGCGTCATCTATTTAACTACAAAAGTAAACTCAAATTGTATATCCAATCTCCAATTCAATCTAAATACCTAATTCACGTTGATTTTGTGAAAACTATATGTAAGAAATCTTATTAAAAAAAAAACCCGATAACTCAGAAATCCTGACAGTGACCGCATTTTTTATGATTTAAAAATAAAGTGCGAATGCAAAAGAAAGATACACGTGGGGGAGTCTTGAAGAGGGAAGAAAGATGTTTTCCAATCTGTGGTCCTTTTGCTTCGTCACATTTCTTTCAACACTGGATTTCTTCTGACAGCTCACTTTTACTAACTTGTATTTACACCATGATTTATGCAATGGTCAAACGTTATCCTTATTGTTTGGTGAGACATTTTTAACTATATTTCCACGTTAAAAACCAACCAAATCTAAAATAATAAAGTAAATTTTGTTTTTTACTAATCAGTTTCGTTGTTTGTTTGGAGGCATTATGAGCAAAATACACTTCTGGACATCAAGAACGTTGAAAAAGTATTCACGTGGAGTCCATTTGGCCCCAAAATTAAGGTGGGTGTTCTTCACACGCACATGCTCTTTCTTTCTTTTTTTTTAATCGTTTTATTATAGTGTTTCATACTCAACTTTCCCTCTTACAAGTTACAACTACGAGGGTTCGAACCCATTCATGGACGGTGACTGAACATTTAGCCACTGGGCTATTGAGCTCTGTCATAAGAAAAAACAATCTTTTCTTTTTTAAATTGCTTCAAGTTGCAAATTATTTTTGTTTTTGTTGGATGATTATAAAGTATTTATTATCATGTGTATTGACACTAAACCATTACTGAAACTGAGACTAGAGATGATGTTACAAATAAAAAGTGATGTATACAAAATAAGTAGATGAATATCTGACACACTAACTGATGCCTTTAGGGTATTGTCAACGTCGTCGTCCGTGGTGCAGCGGTGGCTAGTAGCTCGGCGAGAGCCTCCATGGCTCGGACTTGCATCTGTAGAGCTGCGATGTAATCGGTTGCTTCATCTATAAGATTCGGTACAGATAGTTTCCGGCAACCGGGAACCAACCGGCCAAGAATCTTCATTTTTTTATCAACCGCCTGTAAACTAATTTGCTTTGTCTCCCGAGATTTTCTTAAAACGCATTTGCCGGTTGACTTGGCCTTCCTGTGTTTCTTCATCTTAGCTCGTTCACGACTCGCTAAAATCACTCTGCTCCACCGATTTCTACCCTGAGCTGACGCGGCCAAAACTCGATCCGCAGTCTCACGTATCTCTCGCGCCACGCTGGAGATATTGCCGTCCTCGTTGGGTCTCTGACGAACTCTACGGAGAGATTCAACGAGCCTGCAAGCGTAGATCTGCTGGACACGATTCCTTCTCCATCTCTTCAAGCTTTCTTCGTTAATCCGTTGCGCCACCTCTATATCAGCATCCGCCGTCTCCGATATTCTACGCTTCTTCCATCTCGACTCCAGAGACTCGTCACCTGAATATTCAATGCTTGGAAACAAAGAATCCGCCATCTACGACTACGAGCTTCTTTTTTTTCTCTCGCTCTTCTGCGTTACAATGTGACTATTTAGAAACAAGAGCAATTTATATATCTCCGCCAATCACCCGAGAAGCCTTATTGTCGTTTTTGCCCTTACTTAACTCGTATTTGTTTTCAGTCCTCTCTTTTACTGATTTATCGTGATTGTCCTTTATCTCTTTCCCGAACATATAGCCCCAGAGTTGTTGCCTTTAACAGTAAAATTATTTTTATAAAGTGATACATTTTAAGATTAAAAATTCTATATTAGGAAACTAGTACAAAGTCTCCATATCCATAAATCTTTCATGCTACTCTTCATATTTTCAAATATCTTAACTTTAAAAAACCTCCATAAATTTTTTTTGGCAAATAACTCTTTTTTAAACAAATTTTAGTACTCTGATGTTTTTCAGTTTAGTGATTAGAGTTCACTACCAGTGATTTTGGTATTGGGAATTCGATTTCCCGTTTCGACAATGATGTTTTCTTTTAATGAGATTTAAACTAATAAACCGGTTTGTTTTGATCCAAGTTGGAAAAAAAATTAGTTGACCGAACCATTGCCTTAGTGGTCATTTATATCTACGTGACTATGTCGTAAAACGTTTGTATGGGTTTGAACTTCTAGTAAAATGAAAAGATAAAGTGGTCTTAAAACCACGGAAGTACTCGGAAAAAAAACTTATTTTTTTTGACAAAAAAGACTAATCCTAGTTTGTTTGGTGTCTCAATCCCGATTAAAATTTAATTATCCATTAAAACTGATGATGAAAAATATAAAAAAAATCTTAGGCGGCTAAAAAGAAAATATTAGGTTTTATTTAGGAATGAGTCGCCAATTTTACGTATTTTCAAAAACAAAAACTATTATTTCAAGGCTATATCGTTCAAAGAACAAATTAAACAGTATTTAGATTATGTATTTAAAATGATTTTTGGATGTGTATATAAAGTTTGAACATGAAATGTTGAATACAATTTTTAAAGATAAAAAAAAATTCTAGATTATCTTATAACAGCTTGGTTGGGTGATTATTGAAGTGGAAATATTTTTTTTTTTACAACTAATTGTCTGGTTTAGGGGTGGACGTTTCGGGACTTCTGATCGGGTTCCGGTTGGGACATTCGGTTTCGGAAATTCAAGTAATGGATTTTACTACCCATTCGGGAAAAAAAAAATTTTCGGGTCGGGTCGGGTCTAGTTCGGGTTCGGGTCGGAAATTCGGGAAATGAAGTTGTTCGGAAAAATTGTTTAGTTTGTTTGGTTTTTATTTTTATTTTTTTAAGTTTATGTAATTAAAATAATTTTTGCGTTAGTAGACTAAAATTTTATGTTTAAAAATAGTAACAAAATAAAAATTATAACTTTTATTTTCAAAATTCAATAATATTAAAGAGTTGGTTAGCTCATATTAATATTAACATGTCTCAAATTGATTTTAAATAGAAAATAAACACTTCTAACATTTTTATATAAACATGGTTGATTTTAATTTAAAACTATAAAAATTTATATATTTGAAAATTCTTCTTAAAATACATGATAATTTGTAATATATAAACATAATTTTTTTTTCTTATTCGGGAATTCGGATATCCATTAGGGTTCAGATCGAGAATTCCGTTTCCAATTTGGATATTAAAATTGGTTTCGATCTGGAAATTAATTCAGGTCGGGTCGAAAAATTTCCGTTCAGGTGGGAAATTTGCCCAGTTCTAGTCTGGCCGAAAGTAAAATACAATATTTCAACACATGACTAGTCTGTTTAAAAACAGAGGTAGCTGATGGCTTGAAATGCTAGTAGACTAATTTCGGATTTGAAATATTTCAGGGGAAATAATTTTTCCAGATCAATTTCGGTTTTTTTTAGTAGCTTATTTGGTTTCTGATACCATATTAATTTTTACAAATTTTTGAATTTAATAATGAATTGACTTATGTCTCTAATCTATTCCAAACAAAAAGGTTGTGTATTTTACTTCTTTGACAAAAAAAAAGGAGAATTTACGAGCAGAAAGAAATCCATTTAGATAAAAAAGAAAACAGAGAACAGTTGAGAAAAGACACCAACACACAAAATAAAGACATTATTATAATTAGAAGCTTCCAAAGATAGATATTTTAGAGACAAGAACCCTCTTAAGAAAGCTGTTCTTCCATGGCTCCAAACTCCTCGATCATCATGTTCTTCTTGTTCATTATCGCGTGAATCTTAGAACAGTTGCAGGGTTTGAGCAAGCACGAGAGTCCACCAACATTCTCAGATGAAACAGCCGAGAGCTTTCGTGAGATCACCACCGAATTAATAACGTCATCTGTCGGGTGATAAGTAGACAAAACCTCGAACCCCTGAAGATCACACGGCTCAACGATCGGATAAAGAAACGCTCTGGGGCCATGAGCACTCCTCAGCATAAGCACAGCACCGGGAGCCATGTGTTTCTCAAGATGCTCTATCACTTTAACTTTATCCTCTTTGTTCATTCCAACAAGAGCAGCTAGAAACACTACATCGAAGCTCTTCAAACTCTCTGTCACATCCATTATATCAACTGTGTGGAAGAACATGCGTTGAGATATGTCTGGATCAGAGGAAACCAGAAGAGAAGCTTCTGAATTCGCCGTTGGGTCGATGTCAAAGTTGTGAAAGATTGTTTCTTTGAGATGGAATGAAGCAAGAACGATGGAAGTTAGAGGAAGAGGACCAGATCCAATAAAAGCTACTGTCTTCGGGACAAAACCGTCTAGGTTTTCTGTAAGGAGGTCGAATTCAAGCTTTCCTAGTTTTAAGTAGTTACTGTAGTAAGGAAAAATGTCTAAATGGTGAAGTGGGTTGTCTTGGAAAGAGGTCAAGATCGAAGAGAAATGATGTTCTAAGTGACCTTCAGCTTCACCACAGATTTTGATGAGATTTTGACGAATTTCTTGGATTTTGTCACACATCTTGGTGACATCGATGCTAGGGTTTGGTGGAATGCATGTGGAGACGAGCTGGTTGAAGAGAATGTTGACATCTTCAGATGGTTTTAGACTCTCGAGCTTTGAGATCTTTTCGTAAAGTTCGCATATTGTTTTCACCAGTTGGTCGTCTTGGCACACCATCTCAACACTAAGAGGTTTTTGTGTTATGGAAAATAAGAAAGTTTTGGTTTTGGTTTTTCTTTATGTTTTGAGATATTGTGTTTCTTGGTTGGTGTGAACTGTTTGGAGGGATGGGTATTTATTGACTTGAGATGGGGTTAAAAAAAAGAAGAAGAATATTAATTATTCTGTAATTAATTTCATGATTGAAAAAAAAAAGATGAAAGAGTTTTTGTTGAATTTTTTTGGGATAATTAGAAATAATATTTATAAGAAAATCTTGGTTTATATCAAAAGATTCAAAACAATATATGCTTTATATTTTATTTATTTTATGTTTTATAGGGTATGTTAAAATTTGAGACAATGCTATCTAATTTGTAAAATATATTAAAATATGCGAATTTCAAAAGAAGATATTATTTTCATGGCGTATGTCTTCCACATATTTCTCACGGTTCTCCTTGTTTTCTTTTGATTTGATTCGTGAAATTTTCAAATTCTTCACGCAATCATTTTTTTGAATCTAATAATAATAAATGATAAAACTTATCTCACTTTAGCTTTTAGGAATTATAGGAGAGTAACATATATGGAATACGTTGACAAAAGAAAAACGTATATGAAATTACGAATAAAAATCTACATGCCAACTTGAAAAGATGATATTCTTTATGAAAATGACACACTTTTTAAAGAAAAACATATTCGACGTATGCATTAGTGTGCCTCTTGCAATAACTTGACGGCCAGCTTAATTGAATATATATTCCAAAAATAATAACCATACATTACTAATAGTTTTTATTTGTTTTCTCTCATCTCAAAAATATCCATAAACATTAAAACAGAACCGTGTCTATGTGTTAAAAAAGACATTCGTCTTATGCCTCCAAATTTTTAAAAAATTTAGGCCACATTTAGAAAAATATTTAAGCCATATTTATTACTAATTTTGTTAAATTAGACCACAATTTAATAAAAATATTAAATTTCTTAAAAACTTTTTATTTTTGTCTTAGACCTCCGTAACTCTGGATACGCTCTACAATAAAGTAATATTGTTTTTCTGTTACATAACAAAAACTGATTAGTTAGATGATAATAAAAATATGATAATAAAAATATAAGAATATATATTATATCTCTTTTACTCATAGAACTTTAAAGTAATTAGGTAAATAATATGAACCTCATGGATTTTCCAATGACCCTCATAGATTTTCCAATGACATGCATATGTAATAAATATAACTGTATTGAATGTTTGTCTTAAAAATTCGCCTCTACTATATAGTCCTAAATATCTATTCTATTATATATGCATCTTTTCTTAATTCATATATGTTATTTTTCGGAGAATTATAAAAGATAAAAATGTGATAAAAAGTAATAATCATTCTGTCAACAACAAAAATGCTTGTTGCGTAAAGAATCTAAGAAGTTGATGAAGTAAATAAAATGTAAACAAGGAGAGCCATAAGAAGTATGTGGAAGACACACGCCGAGAAGATATTATCTTGTAATGAAAACGAACTTATTCTTGATATTTCCATAATTTGATAATTAAGTTTGATATTTATAGCAATTGTCTTACAAAAGAAATTGTCAGTAATGTGTTTGAAACAGATAAAAAGGATGTTTATTTGATCGAACAACATTTTATAGTCATGTTCCCTTCACTATAAAGTATATCTCATAGTTTTATTCAACCCAATAGAGACAAATTTCGTAATTAAGTTAAAGGTTTTCTTCAACTGTTTCATGTGGTTTTGACTAACAAGAATGTCTCTTTGNAAAAAAAATGTCTTTTTGGAAAAAAAAAAAAAAAAAAAAGACTAACAAGAATGTCTATATATATGAATATACATACTTTGACAAAAAAAAAATATATGTATGTACATTTTTTTTTTCATCGGTTACACGAATGAAATTGGTCGAAAGTCATATTTTAGTAACAGTCGAAAAAGATCCAAATTAAAAATAAAATTTATTTTAATTTTTTTTAAAACATATATAAAAACTAGAGCCTAAAATTAAAATATTTTACCAATATTAAAAAAAAATTGAGTAAGAAAATCGATCCTTGCAAAATAGTTTGAAGCAATCATGCATGAATTGAGTTGACCAATCTTTTTTAGAAACGGAACAGAAGTTGTAAACCAAGCCGCAACCGTACCATTAGATCTACAGAACACAAACCAGCCTTCTGATGACTACTAGGTGATTTAGTAAATAGTAATCATACCATAACATCAACAACAACCAAACTAAGTTCTTACAATTAGCGTCATCAGCACAAATCAATGCAAAGTGTGAAAGTAAGTAGTAGAGTTTTTCAACAAGATGGTAAGCAAGTACAAAGATCAAACTGGGTGTGAAACACTATGCATGCCTAGTAGCTATGCTGGGACTTTTTTTTGAACAAAAGGTTGCTTATTGATTGGAGTCGGATTTTGAGTAGCTTATACGCTAATCTTCACACCAATATCCATCAATACAAAGATAAACGTTGTCGGCCCAGTCTTTAGATTACATACATCAGTGTTCCTCGGCCCACGCTTTTAGAATTGTGGTAGAGATCCAACGGCTGTGATCACCTCCGAGAGATTTTTGTTTTCCCCACGCGAAGTAGCACTCTTCATTAAGTTATTTATCTACCCACGTGTCTGTTATTTGGTTTTGCCCACCGTTCTTTTTTGAAGTGTAGTCCAATCCCATAGCGCCATGTCAGTCCAAGTGACATACGGGTATGACGTGTCAAATACTGATTGGATTACGTGGGAAATACACTAAAATTCATGAGACAAGTGACCTAACTACCATTTGTGGTATTTATGTACTGAATCTCTTGCTCATCATCTTCTGATCTGAGTTTTAGGCTTTTAGCAATGGCGAAACTTAGCCTCGTCTCTTTGATTTTAATTGGCCTCGTTGCCGTAGCTTCCGCCGCAGTTATCTTCGAGGAGCGCTTTGATGGTACCTACTTTATTATTGTTTCTTATCTACATCTCTCTATCTTTTTATTTTCAGACTCCTAGGTACAGTGATGTATTTGTTCGTATTTCGGCTTGCGATCTCATATCGATTTGAATCGTAGTGTGATAATGCTACTTGTTAGAGATCCATTTTCGATCATGGAATGTTATTCTCGTTTTCGTCAGATAGATCATTTGAAAATGTTTGATCAGGATTATTATGGATCTATGAATTTAGTTTGTCTGGCGTTAATTCGAAAATAAGTGTGGAGATCTCATGTAATGGCCGCCCAATTTTCTTTGGGAGCTCGGAACTGCTCTATAATCTTGCTAGTCTTCGTGTATGATACCTTATCTTGATTTGTTTCCTTTGTTATCTCCATTTCTAAAGATGGATGGGAGAACAGATGGGTTAAATCTGAGTGGAAGAAAGATGATAACACTGCTGGGGAGTGGAATCACACTGCAGGAAATTGGTCTGGTGATGCTAACGATAAAGGTATCCAGACAAGTGAGGACTACAGATTCTACGCCATTTCAGCTGAGTTCCCTGAATTCAGTAACAAGGACAAAACATTAGTCTTCCAGTTCTCTGTCAAGCACGAGCAAAAGCTTGACTGTGGTGGTGGCTACATGAAGCTCCTCAGTGGTGATGTTGACCAGAAGAAATTCGGTGGAGACACTCCATACAGGTACATTTCCTATCTCATCTCATTTTCTGTTAGAGTTTCACCATATCAACTGACATTGTTTGTTGCTTTGACCTGCAGCATCATGTTTGGTCCCGATATCTGTGGCTACAGCACTAAGAAAGTGCATGCTATCCTTACCTACAATGACACCAACCACCTGATCAAGAAGGATGTTCCATGTGAAACTGACCAGCTCACCCATGTGTACACATTCATCCTCCGCCCAGATGCTACTTACAGCATTCTCATTGACAATGTTGAGAAGCAAACTGGGAGCCTCTACTCTGACTGGGATCTTCTCCCACCCAAGAAGATCAAGGACCCGAGCGCTAAGAAGGTTTGTGATTACTTATCAACAACCAGATTTTGACCAATTACTTGTATCTTAATTAAAAACCGAACAAGAACAAGCCATGCAATCTGAGTATGAACAAATTGTTTGATAATACCTGTGACACTATCTACCAACCAATGAGCCTCAATTTTTACAGCCTGAGGACTGGGAAGACCAAGAATACATTTCTGACCCTGAAGACAAGAAACCTGACGGATACGATGATATCCCAAAGGAGATCCCAGACACTGACGCGAAGAAGGTTTCTACCTTCTTTATAATTGATTCAAAATCCAAAATCCAAAATCACTTTGTGTTCTGTATTTGCTTATTTTCTTTTTGTCCTTTCACTTAGCCTGAGGACTGGGATGATGAAGAAGATGGTGAGTGGACTGCCCCAACCATCCCTAACCCTGAGTACATGGGTGAATGGAAGGCCAAGGTTTGTCTATCTAACTGTCAAAAAGTATATATAACTTGGTCAACTTTTTCCTTCCTCTCAAGGTTGTCATATTTAATTGTAGCAAATCAAAAACCCTAACTACAAGGGCAAGTGGAAGGCTCCATTGATTGACAACCCTGGTAAGTTACTACTCTCTATGTGTCCTATCTTCCATAATTTTAATTGTAGTACTCAACATACTATTTATTTACTTGCATAAACTCTCATAAAAATTTAGCTACCCAAGATACATTATCTTACAATTACTGTGGCTAATACAAATGATCTCTGATCTCACGCAGACTTCAAGGATGATGCAGAGCTCTATGTCTTCCCCAAGCTTAAGTATGTTGGAATCGAATTGTGGCAGGTAACAGATTTGTTGCTGTGACCTCTTGTATTCCAAGATCTACTTTGGTTCCATGACTCGCATTTAAATACATATCACTCCCTTTCAGGTGAAATCAGGATCATTGTTCGACAATGTATTGATCTGCGACGACCCAGACTACGCCAAGAAGTTGGCAGATGAAACATGGGGCAAGCTCAAGGATGTACGTGTTTAAAAAATTCCCATCTCCTTGAACCATGAACGCAAGTCTTTGTTTCTGAGAACTGATCAGAATATCCAATCTAATAATCTGATATTACAGGCGGAGAAAGCAGCTTTTGATGAGATCGAGAAAAAGAAAGAGGAAGAGGTAGCAAACATTACTTGACGAAGAAGTCAATTTTTTTTTACTTAGTTGGGATTAGTTAATCTGAGACTACATGCTTCTTTCTTTTCTATGTTGTTACAGGAATCCAAGGATACTCCTGCGGAATCTGACGTAAGTCTTGTGGTTTGTCAAGAATTTCAGTCTTTTTTTATATGTCAAGGAGCTAACTGATATAATATTGTTTATGATTTATTTTTCCAGGCTGAGGATGATGCAGAGGACGATGAAGGGGATGAATCCGATACTGAATCTAAGACCGAGGAGACCGGATCAAAAGTTAGCGAGGAAACCCCCAAGAAAGACGACACGGCTCATGTATGTTTACAACAATGTCACTTTTGAAGATTTCACTCGTCCATTTTTTTTTAAAAAAAATTGGTGATTTGTTTTTTTTGCAGGATGAGCTGTAAGCGTAACGGAGGTTGAGGATTGAAAGACAAAAGTGGTCGAGACTTTTTTTATTGTTTTTATGGTTTCGTACTGGAATACTTTAGCATCTAAGGTTTGGTGGATGTAGAAGAAACTTTTTTAGGAAAGATAATTTACAATCAATTTCCACATATGGTTATATACTGGACTGACTGACTTCGATCTGAAGACAAAATCTTAAAATTTATATCGACCAAATAAAAAATAAATAAATGAGCTTCCCTTCCTTCTTGGGGAAATTAAATCTCATCCCATTAATGCTTGTCGTCCTTTTCTTTTGGCTCTCTCACCTACCCACCGGTGAAAATCATAAGAAGATCGCAACCGCTGATTCCATCGACGGTCTCTGTTGCTTTGAATGACGTTACTGACAACGATGAGCACCAATCACAAAGCTCCACATCATAATTCACCAGTATTCCTATCACACACGTGTTTATAATATTTTTTTTTCATCCGGTATAATATAATCATTCTCTTCCTCGTCATATTATCAACAAAACCTTAGCTGTTGAAATTTTTAATTTTGTAGAGCTTTGATCTTCAATAGTCCACACGAATATTGTAAAAGTTCTGTAATCCCTGTTTTGTGTGTGTGTGTGTGTGTTCCCATCAGATCTGAGTAAAGAGGACGTCATGTTTTTGTTCGATTGGTTCTATGGAGTTCTGGCGTCGTTAGGTTTGTGGCAGAAAGAGGCGAAGATCTTATTTCTAGGGCTTGATAATGCCGGGAAAACTACTTTGCTCCACATGCTCAAAGACGAGGTCATTTTTTTAATCATTATTCTCTGCTACTCGTCATCTCCTTTGCTTATTCTTTGTTTGGATTATCTGGCAGTTGATATGTATTTACTGTAAAATTGGGTATACAAAAATTGTTGTGGGGATTCTTCTAAGTCGATACAGCCGATTGTGTGTGGGGAAATTTACAAAAAATAAAAATAAAAAAGGGAAATAGAAGGCGAATCTAACTTGCCAAATCTCAATTTGTTGTTTTATGCTATGTCTTGCAGAGATTAGTTCAGCACCAGCCAACACAGCATCCCACATCTGAAGAACTAAGCATTGGAAAAATCAAGTTCAAGGCCTTTGACTTAGGAGGTCATCAGATTGCCCGAAGGGTTTGGAAAGATTACTACGCCAAGGTTAAGATCTCTCTCTACACTTCACACCATACTCCTAGCTACTAGATACATGTTTTTTGTTCTTAGATCTGTATAGTTACTAAATGCAAATTATTCTATAGCTCAGAAAAATTTCTAATCTTTTTGTTGATGCTTGATCCAAAAACAGAAGATTTGTACATTTCTCTTTTTGTCTGTCTTTGCTGAAAAAAACTCCTTTATGTGTGTAAAAGGTTGATGCTGTTGTGTACCTAGTGGATGCATACGACAAGGAAAGATTTGTGGAGTCAAAAAGAGAGCTAGACGCTCTTCAATCAGATGAAGCTTTAGCAAATGTCCCTTTTCTTATTCTTGGAAACAAAATTGATATTCCTTATGCAGCCTCTGAAGATGAGCTAAGGTATCACTTGGGTCTCACCAATTTCACTACCGGTAAAGGCAAAGTGACTCTTGGAGACTCTGGTATTCGTCCTCTTGAGGTTTTCATGTGCAGCATTGTCCGTAAAATGGGATATGGTGAGGGCTTTAAATGGCTCTCTCAATACATTAAGTAACTAAGGAACCCACAAAGATTGTTTTTCTTTCACTATCTCATTTTTTTTTTTGTCGGTTTGAAAAGACATACACTTATCTTTATCTCTTGTAAGATCTCTCTATGTTTAATATTCAACTCGATGGTTTGCAAACTCCAGATTTCTTGTGAATTAAGGGACTCTAATTCAATTAAACCGCTGTTATGTGGTTTAATCCATATCGCATGCACATATAATTTGTCCGTGCGGTACAATCATTACCATTAATATTTTCTTACCACAGAGTCGCATTAGACATGCGAGGTAAATCTTTTCCCTAAAGTGTGGACCGTCAGCTATCTGACTACCGTTAGATATCATTATTTACCGTTCATAAATGGATTACTTACAGGTGACAATTTAAATGGATTGCTTATATGATGAACCAAAAAAAAAAAAAAAAAATTAATTACATACTTTGGGGGTGGGGGCAATTCAGTCATTATATAGCAATTTTCCTACTAAAAATTAACAATCTTTATCACCCGCGTCGCTTTTTCTTTCCCAATCTGAGAAATTCGCAATCTCTATTTTCTGTTTGTATAAACTTTTCACGCGTTTTTCAGCGGCGAGGATTTTTAGCATTATCTATAAGCCGTTTGTTTCTTTGCTAGATCTGTTGTTTATGCTACCGGAGATTTCTTCTTTTTGGTGAGTTTCCATTGTTTCCGACTGCTGAAGAAACATTTTCTACTATTAATTTAGCTGATTCCTACTTTTCATACATTTTTCTGCATCTCCTAAAGCTTGCCAAATGTTGGAGATTTTATAATTCCGTAAATTAGGGTTTTCATCTCCATTTTTCTCTAGATTTTAGTTTTCGTTCACCCATTAGATTGATAAAAGGCACTTTAATCTGTTCTTAATTAGAATTTGAATCTGAATATTTGAAAGAATATGTGCAGCCAATGCTGAAGGGTAGAATAAGATGAGCGTGTCGAAAGCAGCATCGAGGCCAAAACATTCGCTTGTTCCTCTTGCAACCCTGATTGGTAGGGAGCTTAGGAGCGAGAAAGTAGAGAAACCTCTTGTTAAGTATGGTCAAGCAGCTCTCGCTAAGAAAGGAGAGGATTACTTTTTGATTAATACTGATTGTGAGAGGATACCTGGTGATCCTTCTTCTGCTTTTTCTGTTTTTGGGGTAACTTTTTTTTTTGTTTCTATTTATGCTTTCTTCTGTGTAGATTACTGTTTTCAAACTCCCTTTTTCTTTCATCTTCAGATATTTGATGGACATAATGGTAATTCTGCTGCCATATATACTAAGGAACATCTTCTGGAAAATGTGGTCAGTGCAATTCCTCAAGGTGCAAGCAGGGAAGAGTGGCTTCAAGCTCTTCCTAGGGCTCTAGTTTCTGGCTTTGTGAGAACTGACATTGACTTTCAACAGAAAGGTCTACTTGTTTAAAGTCCTTTTTTTTGTAATTTTTTTTCAAATATGCTTTAACCGTTAAGATCTGTTTGTGCTCACAGGTGAAACTTCTGGAACAACGGTGACATTTGTTATAATTGATGGTTGGACTGTCACTGTTGCTTCGGTTGGTGACTCACGCTGCATATTAGACACCCAAGGGGGTGTGGTGTCTCTACTGACCGTCGATCACAGGCTAGAAGAGAATGTTGAAGAGAGAGAACGTATAACTGCCAGTGGAGGTGAGGTTGGAAGGCTCAATATTTTTGGTGGCAACCAGGTATGATATTGTCCAGTAACTTAAAGTTACTCCTTCATTGTGTTTTTGACTGTGGTGGGTTTGTAATGTGAATAGGTTTTGGATTTTCCATGATTTTAATGTGCTTTGCATTCTGATGACGCAATAGGTCGGACCACTTCGATGCTGGCCTGGTGGGTTGTGTCTTTCGAGGTCCATTGGTGATACGGATGTGGGAGAATTTATTGTCCCCGTACCACATGTTAAGCAAGTGAAAGTAAAAGCCCCCTTCCCCTTGCTGCAGTTTTCATCGATACGCATATTAGACACTGAACAAAATGTAATATTTTTATCTGTACTTTCAGCTTTCAGATGCTGGAGGGAGACTCATTATAGCTTCAGATGGTATATGGGACATACTGTCTTCGGATATGGCTGCCAAAGCTTGTCGTGGGTTATCTGCTGAGCTTGCTGCTAAAATTGTTGTAAAGGTTGTTTATCAACTAAACAACCCCTTTGATTTAATTGAGTATTTCCTCTGATTTAGACTGTTCTCATTCCCTGAATTATATGTTTTGGTCAGGAAGCATTGCGAGCAAAAGGGTTGAAGGATGATACTACTTGTGTAGTTGTTGACATAGTTCCATCTGATCATCTTTCTTCAGCTCGAACGCCAATAAAGAAGCAGAACGCATTCACCTCATTTATTTCGAGGAAAAATCAAACAGATGCCAACAACAAAAACGGGAACAAGCTTTCTTCCGTTGGAGCTGTAGAAGAATTGTTTGAAGAAGGTTCTGCTTTGCTAGCAGATAGGTAAATCATGTAGCCACCAGAAATTGATATTGCCAAGCTCCTCTTAGATACTGATTTATCAGTCTTTGTTGGTGTTTTGAAATTGCAGATTGGGAAAAAATCTGGCCTCAAATACGGACAGTGGGCTCTTAAAATGTGCAGTATGCCAAACAGATGAATCTGCGGATGAAAGTAAATCAAGCAATGGGGGTCATATCATCTCCCCGGCATCTGAGCGATGGGATGGCCCCTTCTTATGCAGAAAATGCAAGAAAAAGAAAGACGCAATGGAAGGAAAAAGAGGAAGCAAAGGTTCAGTAACAACTTGAGTCCAGTTTTATGTAAAGAGAAATCATAATATCCGCCATTTTCGGTAAGAGATTTACATGAGGTGGTAGATTTGGATGTTGTGTTATTTTTCGCAGGCATGATTGGAGAAGTAGCAATAATAGTACAAGTATATGCAAATGTTTGTAGAGAGATTGAGTGAGCTTAGTAGATCCAATTCTTAATTCATTATTTGAAGATTTCCCTGGTTTGTTTTATTGTGCCCATTTTACATTCATTTTAATGTGTATTTTGTTTGGGAATGGCTAAAATACTAACACTACTTTCCAAATTGTAAGTAGAATTCTTATTTGCTTATTGTTCTATTACCTTCGCTCTAATTTTTTATACAGTTTTTTCATCCGTTTAACCACGTCACTTTTATTGGTTGTAAGTAAATTTAAAATGTCCAAACAAAATTTTCTAGGATCTTTTGAAAAATGTATAAGCTTCAGTTCATAATGTTTTCTATTAGTTTTAATAGAAGTTTGATTTCAGAAAGTTTTATTATTCAAAAGAAACATCAATGATTTATAATTTTATATATAATTAAATAGTAACAACATATACAATTTTCTTTCTGTATTGAAGTTTTGAGTTTGGAATATGGGTTCATCCCTACATCTCTCTCTCTCTCTCTCTATATATATATATATATATATCTGACTGTAAAGTGAAAGCAAAATAAAAAATTTACGTAGTATTAATTCTCTAAAAATATAAATCGGCATTGGTTCCAATCACTATTTGGACCAATCCTTTTACGAAAAAAGCAGTCCCAGCAATTGTCTAAACAACTTAAAATACAGAACACAAACTATATTTTCAGATAGTACAAATAAAAAGATAATTGTCGGAAAAAAGAAGAACATCAACGAAATAGAGCAAATACAGAGCTCATACTATCTTTTCAGCTAACAAACTTTTGTTTTCTCGACCGCAAAAAACCCAGAGATATTTTCTTCTTTCCGAATTAGGCAATAAGTAGTACATAATAAATTTAAGAAAATGGGCCCTTTGGCCCAATGTAGATACTGAAAGAAGCCCAATTTATTCCTATAAATTTGCAAATGACTCAAATACTTGCATTGTCATAACTTGGATACTCATCGCAGCTGTGTCTTGAATTCAGGAGAAAGATGAAGTTACCAGAAGCATGCGTGGCTAATATCCTCTCCTTCACAACTCCGGCAGACACGTTCTCTTCTTCTTCTGTATCTTCAGTTTTCCGCCTCGCTGGAGACTCTGATTTCATCTGGGAGAAGTTTCTACCGTCCGATTACAACCGCGTCATCTCTCGATCTACCGATCATCATCATCATCAGAATTTCTCCTCCAAAAAGGAGCTCTATCGATGTCTATCTAACTCCATTCTCATCGATAATGGCAGAAAGGTTCGATCTTCTCCCTCCTCATTTTATTATGTTTCTATTTTTTCATTAAAAAAAAAAACAAGAATTTTTATTGTTTCAATTTCAGATATTTAAGATCGAGAAACTTTCCGGTAAAATATCTTATATAATATCGGCAAGAGATCTATCCATAACATGGAGCGAGCATCGACATTACTGGTCTTGGAACCGTCGATCAGATTCAAGGTCAATATTTAATATCAGTACTTAAAACTTATATATATTATTTGTGTAAAAATATATAAAATTTTACTTTAATAAATCTTGAATTCATAGATTTTCAGAAGGGATCGAACTTATAATGACAGACTGGTTAGAAATCAACGGAAAGATCCCAACCGGAGATCTATCACCAAACACAAATTACGGAGCTTTTCTCATTATGAAAGTGAATCCACGCGCATATGGACTAGATATAGTTCCTGCCGAAACTTCAATCAAAGTGGGAAATGGTGAAAAGAAAGTAATGACAACTTATTTAAATTGCTTGGATGACAAGAAACAACAAATGGAACGACTGTTTTACAGACAGCGAGAAAGGATGAGGATGGAGATGGACGAGGTTTTGGGAACTCATCGGAGGGAGCCAGAGTTGAGAGAAGATGGGTGGATGGAGATTGAGCTAGGAGAGTTCGAGACGGGACGAGAGGGAAACAACATGGAGGTTCTTATGACTTTAACCGAAGTGAAAGGCTATCAATTAAAAGGTGGGATTGTGATTGATGGGATTGAAGTTAGACCTAAAACTCATAAAAAGTGATGTAATAATATAAAGGATGCGTGCCAAATTTGGGGTTTATCTGATTATTGTATTTAGTTTGGGTCAAATATGTAAGATTGATAAAAAATAATAATTTGGTGGGTCTGTAATAGCTGATTGAACTACACAGTATTATTATTGTATAATTTGCTGGTTTGCATTGCCAATTTTTTTTTTTTTTTTTTTTT
>OVAW01000005.1:17883-33583 GCA_900406365.1 Heliophila coronopifolia | reverse complement strand
TTTCCCATTTTTTTTTTTTTTTTTTTTTTGTATATTCGGGGTTCAGGCCTTCGGCCCGATATCCCCCAGGTTCAGAGCCAGCCTTTGACTGTACCATGTTAAGGCTTTGGCGCCTTGCTCACTCCTCCCCCGCCTAACCTCGAACTAGTGACCTCTCAGAGAAATTTCTGAGGTAATGGCAGTTGAGCTAACTCTGCTGGGTTGCATTGCCAATTATTGCAAAAAAAAAACATAGTTTGACATATATGACAGAAGAATGAAAATAACTAATTTTAGTCTAAAATGTGTCGGAGATTAATGTCATCCGGTATTATATCCCTAAACTATTTGTTAAAAGACAAACGAAAAGCTAATTAGTATCCATGCCAGAAAAGGAAAATATCTTTAAAAAAAGTTGTTAGAGAAAAATTGAAGGAATATGAGGTCATAATGTCAACATACTATAACTAAAGGATGATGACATTGTTACATCACACGCATGCAGGTTGCTTCTTTCGGCAAACATAACCGGTTCTCATTTCGTGCAAACTCTTGTTTATATAAAGTAATTTAGTGGGCGCACAATTCCTAATTAGTGTTGTATCTTTACAATTTTTTTTTTATATATAAAATATAATTTATATTAAATTTAGCGAAATAACGAAATAGAAACTGTAATATCAATAAGTGTTTTTTTCTTAAAATAAACATGAAATATTTGAAAACAAATCAAATAGACAAAAGCCACATAAGTTTGGAGTAATATAAAAGGATATCATACTATTCTCTCCCCAGCAGTAATTCACATTTACATTTGATTTCTTCGTTCTCGGAAATAATAAAACTCCAAGTTTTATTTCTTTTTATTGATTTCATTAATATATGTAAACATTATAGGAAAGCTGTGTTATTATGAACATATTATACTCTTCCCAGGAGCAGACAATATTAAAATTGGTTTGGGTGGCATGAGAAAAGTCACAGGTCCACCAACTTACAGAAACCAAAACCCAAAACAGAAGCTCCATGGCTAACCAGTTAAATATGGACCATTATGCAATTCGGTTGCATGAGAAAAGCCACAGGCCCAACAACTTAAAGAAACCAAAACCCAAAAATAAAAAGCTCCGATGCCGGGAATCGAACCCGGGTCTCCTGGGTGAAAGCCAGATATCCTAACCGCTGGACGACATCGGATTTGTTGGAAAATGTCATACAGCATATAATATAACATATTAAGTAGTAGGATCAAGGACCAAGACATATCTCTGAGTTTCATTTTCATTTTAGATTTCAATGTTCTTTCCGTCGCAAGTGGCAACAAATTCTAAAATCATCCTGAGCTAATTATAACTTCCTTTTCGACATATTTAAGATGTTTATGAGCCAAAACAATACTTCCAAGCAGCTTTAAAATTTAGAGGTCGAAAACAATTTTAAAATTTGTTGGCTACTTTAATTTTTTTTTTTAAAGTGGAGATTAAAACATTGAAATATTTTTAAAAATTTAGGGGTTCGAGCAATGTTTATGGCTTGCCTCATAACAGGGTCTGCTCCCAAGTTTGTAACAATTCACAAAATATGGCATGGGCTAGTCACACTTTTTTTGTAATATGGCATGGGCTATAAACTTTACAAGGTTGAGAAATACATAATAGAGCACGATCTTTACAATAATTGGAATAGCTCAATGTTCAATACATTTCTTATTTTATTAGGAGAAAGCCATAAATTAAAAACATAGAGAAAACTTGAGATGTCACGTTCGAAAACATATAGACACATAGAGCAGTTAACTAAGAAATTGAAAATTTAATAAACAAAGCACAAACGAAAAAATCAGAAATCGAAGTCAACATCAATATCACCCATATCATCAGCAATATCAGAAACAGCTTCACCCACCAGCAACCCACCCAATAACCCAGCTCCAAGCCCAAGTCCTAGCCCCATTCCTGACGATCCTCCGTGACCGTGCTTCTTCGGTTTCTGAGGTTTAGCATAAGCTTGCTGTTGTGGGTAACCGTATGGACCTTGAGGCGGATATCCCGGATATCCGTACCCTTGACCTTGTGGCGGATAACCCGGGTAGCTTTGTTGAGGTGGCGGATATCCACCTTGTGGGTATGCACCTTGTGGTGGATACCCACCTGGTGGAGGATATCCAGCGGGTCCTCCAGGTGGCGGATATCCACCTGGCTGCGGGTATCCGTACACTCCACCGTGTTTATCATCATGTCCTGGTGGTGGGTACTCGGAAGGACCAGGTTGAGGGTATCCAGCCGGTGCACCATGTCCGGACGGGTAGGGCTGATCCAATTTGTTGTGTTGGGCAGCTGATGGGACAGGAGCACTCGAAGATCCATAAGTAAACTTCTCCCCAAATTTGAAAGAGATTTTGAGAGATCCTTTGGTCTTCCCATTAGGCAACCTCACAGCGTATGTCACGGTTTTTTCCTCGTTGCCGGTCTTGTTCTGGTCCAAAAGCTCCTTCACAGGAACACTTACCTCTCCGATGGGTTTATCACCAGCGATCGGACGATCCGCCACGATCTCGATAATAAGGGTCAGACGATTTTCACGGGCCGCTGAGTCGTCGATGCTGAGCTTCATCTGATGTTTCCATTTAGGCTTGGTACCACAATCTTTGTCCACCTTAGTCCTCTGCTTCGTCCGTGCATCGCCGTTGATAGAAACGACAGCGTATAAGTCTTGTTTACCGATCATTTGAACGTCTTTTAGATCTTCTGCCGATATAATCGTCAAATCCAACGATCTACACTCCATGGTTACTGATCACGATGTTTGAAAATACAAAACTTGAAATTTGATTTGATCAAAAGAGTAGACTTTTTGTTTTGATATGAAAATAAAAGTATAAAGGTTATGATGTGTATATATATAATACATTTATATTAAAGTCAACGTAACGAAGAAAGAGACTTATTACACACGGTACAGACACGCACGATTTTTTTTTTTTTCAAATAAAGGACGCGGTTTTCTTCTTTAATGTTTAATCTAAATTATATTACCTTATAATAATAGTTTTCTTACAATTTTCTTGCTGTTAATTAGTTTTATAAGTAGGTACTTGCAGGGGATAGCGAGCGCCTTTGCCCTCTAAATCTAGTTAATATATTTTTTTTAATTTTCTAAATTTTCGTTCTAATTTTGTGAAGAAAAAATAATAAATATCGATTTACAAAAAGTAAGTAAATATCTAAGAGTTTAGTGATAAATGGAAAATAATTATAAACTTAAAGACCGCTATAAATGAAAATGTCAAACTCATCGGTTTTGAAGTGATGAAGTGATGAAACCTAGAAATAAAGTGATGTTATCATTATCAGTTCAACACGCGCGTGTGATAAAGAAATATGATGCACGTTTGCTATTAGGGTTGGTTACATTTTCTGTTCCGTCTAATCCCGTCCCGTTCCGTCCCAAAATTTCCGTCTCATATGAGACAAGTTTTGAATTCCAGAACAGGAACGGGACGGGAACGAGAATTCCCGAAATTCCGTTTTGTCCTGAAAATCTTATTTGTATATGTAATTATATATAAATCAAGTATCTAAAATATTTATATCTTATAATTATTATAATTATTGAAAGAAATATTCCTAATTTCTAAACTTATACATTTTTATTATTAAAAATCTCTAATAAAATTAATGATTATTTTAATTTTTGAAATTAAAATATAATAGAATATATTAATATATATCATTTTTATATTCTAATATATTATTACTAACGAAAAAAATATAAATTTCATTTAATTAATTTGTTTTAGTTTACAATTTATTAACATTGAAGATTTATTGTAATATATTTATTTTATTGGTGTTAAATATTGGATTTTGTTTTACTTTAAATTTATTTAATAATCAAATAACAAAATATGAAAAAATGGGAATCCCGTTCCCGACCAGTCCCATCCAGTTGCCGTTCCGGATTTTAAATGGGACAGGAATGAGACAACTATTTTACTTCCCGTATTCTCGTCCCGTTCCCATTCCCAAAAAGTCTCGTCCCGATTTCCCGTTCGCCCACCCCTATTTGCTATATTTACAAGTTACAACAAGCCCGGTTTTGCAGTATACTTGAAAAAACATTTGCCTTGGTTTAAAAAAATTTGACTCTATCTTTTATAATAAATATATGTCCCAAAATAATTTAAAATATAATTTTCTGACCTCAGATTTTTAAATAATAATGTTTATATATAGAAATTTTTATTTTAAACTCATACCTCTCAATTATGAGGACATGCGCTGTTTACAACTAAACCTATTACTCTAGTTGCATAAATTTTATAATATTAAACATGCCAAAATAATATAAGGGTTCCATACGGAGATAGAAATAAATGTAAAAGAATTTTTTTTTTAAAAAAAGTGTGATTGAAATAGTCTTGAGTAATATAAAAACAAAGAGAACGAATGAATCTTTTAAAAGGTATAATAATCTTTCTCTGTATTTGACCTGGTTACACGTTAAATTAAACATAAAATATTACTGGTCTCAGTTTTTTAATCAGATAATCTTAACCAACGATAGCGCACGTCGCTGGCACATTAAATTACGGTGCTAGAGAACAGATGGCAAACTGTCGAGATGCACTGCAATGTGACAATGTGCATGCCCGTTAAGACTGGGTGTGAGAAACACTGCATCCTAGCCAAGAAATGGGAAAAGCTGTCCGGGAAGTTCACGTTAAGCCATGGGTAAAAATATTGGATTAATGGGCTTACAAGTTAATAATCGGCCCGAATACAAAAAGGAGTAATGAATGAAGAAAAACTTGAGAAAGTAGACTAAAGAAAGATCCCATAGCCATTTAAATGAGAATTCTATCAAACTATATATGGTCTAAAAAGATAAAGTTAGCGAATCCTCTATCATATTTAAACAAATAAATTAGGAGACTTTTTACAACTTTTATAAATAATTTCCGAATTGATAAATTAAGGGAAAAAGTGAAATTCTTTTCACAAAGAGATGAATAATCTAACATTACTAACAATTTTATATTTAACCAATCCAATCGATTTCAAAATAATTTAAAAGCATACATATTTAGGCAGTGCGCGATTATAATAATATAAGTCAACCCAGATTCTGAGTAAAGAACATCGTGACAAACAGGGGCGGACCCAGACAAAAAATTAGTGTGGGGCACAAAGAAAAAAAAGAAGAAAAAAACTATCAGTGTGAGGGCATTGAACTCCTGACCTGAGAATTAATACATAGATACTTAACCATTTGACCTAGATACTATTTATTAGTGTGTGGCACAGGCCACAGTATCTAAAGCTCTAGATCCGCCCCTGGTGACAAACCAATATTCCGGTTATAAATTATGTATTCTATGTTCACCTGTCTTTGAAATATTTTGATTATACAATTTATATATAAATACATGAAATGAACACTCCAATCTACTATATACAAAATCCCGATCATATACGTTTGAAGTTTTCAAATATAGACTGTGCTCGATCCAGCTACGAATCTAGCTGAGGATTGTAAGGACATATAACAAAAAAAAAATATTTATACATAATTTGTTTTTTTTTTCTGTTTTTTTTATACATAGAAATTTTGTTTTAGATCTAACGGGCATAAGTTCACCGTAGTCCTCTTGATCTGTCGCCGGCTCGAACCCATTACACTAAGGGTTTGAACCCATATCTAAAAATGCACATGCTCATAACATTTAAATCAATTACTTGGCGCTAATATAGACCTATTGCCTTGGTTAACTCTTGACTAAGACTTTTAGTATAATATTTTGGTTTTACCCATTCTTAAATATATGTATCAGGTGACTTCTTGCCCATATTATGTTTGAGTATTGGTTAAAGAAATTTTTTAAGGAATATGGTGTCGACTCGATTTTTTTTCTAGGTTCGTTTTCATTAAAACCTTTTTTATTTTTATTCGGTCAATCAAAACTAGTGTCATATTTTAGATTATTTAATAAAAAATTAGTTACTTTCAACTTACAAGATTAGCTGAGTATTAGAATTTGATCACTCCTAAATAACAAAAAAAAAACAAATTATTCAATTCAAATACATTGTTTAACAGCTCAACTACATACGGGTGGGATTTTATTTAAACCTGATATTTATGCACGATTACATGCCCTAAATTTAATATTTTAAAATATTGAGGTTTTGAGTTTTGACATTCCATAAGCCAACCATTGCTTCATCAAGAATAACTTTTTTTTACCAAAGTAGCTAGGCTCTAATCAAAATTAGGTCCACTTCACTTTTCATTGTGGGTATAATTCCCAGGTTCCATTAGATCACCTTAATTAATTTTACGTTATTGAAATCAAAATTAAGTATTTCCAAGGTAGTAATTATGAAACAATATGTAGTAAGAAATAGTTTTTATATGTCATCCGTAAAATATTGTTTGTGATATTTCAAGGCCAAAACCTATTTTTTCGTGAAAGAACAAGTGGTCTAATAGTTAAGTTCTTACACTATGTCCGAAAGTCGAACCCCAATTGTCTTAACCTAGAAAGATTTAAATAGCCAATAGAGTTAGTGAAGGAAAAAACCTATTTTTTGCCGATTTGTCTATAGTGACAAAATTTTCTGTGAATATATTGATTTAGTTTTTTTTTTTTTAATAATTAGCTACTTGTGATTGATACACAATTAAATGTGTGTGTATATATATATATATATACATATATAAGCTAGTTGATTAGATTATTTTATGTACTCGTTATTCGTTAGTTAATTAGATTATTATTATATATATATGTACTTGTAGCGATTTTCATAAAGCTGAGCCTAAGATAAAGATTTCAAAAGCTAAAGCAAAATCGCATAGCTTAGAAATTATGCTAGAATTCAATATTTTGATGATATAAGTTACTGAAATACTTTACCTCATGATGAGGTCCTCATCCTCCTTTATGACTATGGTGCCTTGGTGAAAGTTTTCTTCTAGTGCCACATATATACTTCTGACCATAGAAACATTTAACAAATATCTGAAAATAGAAATTTGCAATATGGTATTGTTGTTTACGTTGAACATAGTTACGCACATACCACAACTCTCTAAATAGGTAGGATGAAAACATTTTTTTAGAAGAAAAATTTTGTGGCCACAATAATTTAGAGTGACCTTGAGCATTTAGTACCATGCCTATATACAAAAAAAAAAAAANAAAAAAAAAAAAAAAAAAAAAAAAACAATCGCCTTGGTACACCGAAAAATATGATTATTTATGCCATATTTTTTTTATAAAGAAAAATAAAAGAAAAGAGGCCAAATTTTAGGTAATATATATATATATATATATATATGCCAAATATATATTACAATATATATTCTAAATTTGCTTTTTTTAATAGAGAAGACCATTTTTTCTTTCTTCTGCTTTAGTCTTTTTTTTTTAGTATCTAGATATGGCACCGTGCGCATTTGTCTCGATTTTTTTGTTATATCAAACTAAATTGCTTCAAAAATCTTTTGTAATGTCATGCTTATCTATAGGCTTCACATAAACATCTATACAATATCCGTAGAGAGACAGAATCTTTGAGATAACATTTAATAAATTAATATGTAGGGTCAAGTGCAAAGGACATTACTGAACATATACTTATATACATATACACCTATGACCTATACATCTACATATATAGGGAAGGTCATATTGTATAACTTGTATAAAAGCGTGACAAGAGACACTAGACTTGATATATTTTATAGACAATTTGAGCAAAAATGACAGATGAAGACAAATTATTACCAATAGCTAACGTAGGAAGACTTATGAAGCAAATTCTACCATCAAATGCAAAGATCTCAAAAGAAGCAAAACAAACAGTTCAAGAATGTGCAACTGAGTTCATAAGCTTTGTTACTTGTGAAGCTTCGGACAAGTGCCACAGAGAGAATCGAAAGACGGTTAATGGAGATGACATCTGGTGGGCTTTAAGCACTTTCGGTCTTGATAACTATGCTGATGCTGTGGGGAGACATCTTCATAAGTACCGCGAAGCTGAACGAGAAAGATCTGAAAACACCAAAAGTAGCAATGATGAGAGAGAACCCAGAAGTGATCAACCGACAAAGTTTATTAGAGTTTTGGAGAAGGGAAGCAGCTCCTTGCTTCCTTGAAGTAAGATCTTAATCAGTTACTATGAGGCTAAGACAGATCTCTAGAGAGAAGAAGAAGAAGAAGAAGAAGAAGAAGAAGAAGAAGAAGAATGAAGATTATAAGATGTTGAATTACAATGTATATGTATGTATTTGATTTACAATTTTAATTTTCAACAGATATAAAGCTATGAGATTTCGTTTATTGAAAGAGAATAAGGTAGATTATTGGTTGATTGGAGCCAGATAACGATCCCATGGATATATCCATGAAAGTGGAGAAGATAGCAGAAACAAGGTACTAGCAAGCTTATTTTTGTTTTCTTTTCTTTAGGTATACAAAATTATTAGTATATGTTTATGGGATCATAGGCTTCAATATCCATAACAAATATGATAGAAAAAAAGTGTTAATTTTTTTTGTAATAATAAATTTATACAACAAAAACATTTATTTACATGATAGAATATATATATTAGACAAGCATAATTAACTACCTAATACAAACTTGAAATGATCACATCACAATGATTTCGACCCAAGAATTGTGTAGAAGATGACAGGGTCCAACTTAAAACGTTAGCTTTTATTCTAAAATTTTAGTATTAATTTTTTTTTTAGGTCAAATCTTTTTTTGAAGCCCTAAAATTTTATTTTTATTCCTGAAAGTTGAAATGATTTATTTCATATAGTTTTTATTTATTTATTTTACCTTTAGGTTCGGGTGATAGATAAATGAGATGATTGTGCATCAGATTAGGGCCATCAGCATATCCTTGCAGCGTAGATCAATCAACGGATCTGTTTCAGTAGCTTTGGTCTATGTTAATTTCAATCCCATATGCCTTTTGGGATCTTAATAAACTAAAACAAAGAAGTATGGAGACATCACGACCATTTTAAATTTAGATCTTCTTACATGTCAAAAATGTAATTAGTCCATATTAATGAAAAGAAGCTTAAAAATTCCACTTGCCAGATGTTAGTTCACATGTAAAGCAGATCGGTCTCTAGACAGCTATATAAGTAAAAGTCAATAAATCTTCTTTACTAAAAAAAATAGCCATTAGAACTAAGAACCAACCAATAGGGTTCTGAGTTATTTTATTTTATCGTAAAACTAAATAGTCAAAAGGGTCTAGGGTTTGAGTATAGACTCTAATAGCTTCAAACTTCAAAAAAATAACCCTAAGAATACAAGGACCACAATGGTTACACTAAACCCAAAATTATAAATAAATTCTCAAGATCTTTAAATCTTATGACACGCTCGCTTTATATATGGTTATTTGAAAATCATCAAAAAAAAAAAAAAAAGAGAAAAGCTAGAAACATTAGTCTGAGTTGAGACCTTAATTAATCAAAGAATTAACATATAGTATTCATGTATAGCTTTTTTGGGACCACTTCTCAACTATCTTATGTTCTTGCTCTCTAATCTAAACATATATAAGAGATTAGTTCAAAGAGACAAAAGCTGATCAAAATTACAAACATCAAGATCTTTATTTATCAATAACTATACCAAGATAGTAACATTCCATAGTACAGTTATATTATTAGTATACCAATGTGGCAAACACTCAATGTTTTTGAACCTTAACACAAATGTTATATATCTGACATATATGTACTGAATGATTCTAGGATAAATGTTTGTTTCCATTGGTTCAAACCATGGAATCGCGGCATTGAGCTCCTGAACAGGCAGGCAGCCATGCCTCGGGAACCAAAAGCGCGAATTTTTTAAGGTTATCAAGTACAAACTACATCTAATGTACCCATTCAAAAGGACAAAGAAAAAGATGAAAGAGGACAGGTCCATGTGAAATATATATAATACCTTAATTATGATGGTTTCACATACATCTATTGAGGTTGCAGCATGGACAAAGCATTAATATAGTAGGCTATTAATTATTATGATGATTTTACAAAAGTTCATGAACTTGATACCCACAAGAATGAGATGCACGCATGTCAAAAGTTCCTCAAATTAAAAAGAAAATAGCTTCTTGATACCATATTTTTAGAAACTCAAAACCAAAGTAACAGTGAGTGCAAATATATAAACATATATTAATCTAAAAATCTTTCAAATTCTGATTCTAATAAATTCTCTCTTCAGGCATATCACGAATAGTTTAATTTACAATCGAAGGAAAACTTGGAATTATGTACCATTCTAATATATTTGTAAGGAAATTTGAAAGCTTAATTGGCAGATTAGGTTAAAAACATATTTTAGACTAGATATGTTTTTTTTTTGTTCAAAATAACTATAAACTAGTAAAGAATGTGAAATATAACTTGTGATACAAATAAGTCAATAAGGTTCTATTTTAACTAAGGACTCACTTCTTTTATAACCGTGAAGCATTCCTAACTAACTCCAAAATGACAAGTCTTGTAAGATAAAGAATTGAAATTTTGTTGGATATATAATATATATATTCTATTTACAAATGCCCGAAAGACTTTCTTACTCCAATATGATTTTAGTAGTCCAAAAGATTCGATTTAAATTTAGGCCCAAACCCTTGTTTCCTTTTGTCAGGACGAAACACATGTTTCGGGGGTTTAGCCCTAATTTACATGTTTACTACTTATGATTTATGAAATACTTTATTCTTTTTTTTTCTGTTAAAGAAAATAATTTATTCTTCTTCGAATCATGTCATCCTAATACGGGAAAAAACATGCTCATTTTAACATACCATGTTGAAATCAGAACGAAGATAAGTTAATTTTTCTTTTAATATTAAAATATTTACAAGAATTAGTTATAATTTCAAAATATATAGTTTTGATAACTTGGATCCTCATCTAATTTGTTTATAAAAACTGTGTGATAGGATGTATTAATTAGTTGACTTTAATGAATATTAGATACTATTTTACACAAAAAGAATAATGGATTTATTTTTATAATAGAAAAAAAGGAGAAGAATATATATACTTTAGTAAATGTGTGAAATATGTTATTTTTTATTGCGGGAAACTATAAAATTTTGTATATAGTAACAAAAAAAAAAAAAAAAATCATANAAATTAAAATTTTTTTTAAAAAAAAAAAAAAAAAAAAAAAAAACATATCTCCATGGATTAAAAAAAAAAAAAAAAACAACATTTTCATTCAGCTGCGCTTCTTCGCCCCTCAGATTCTTCTTCACCTTCAAAGACCGTAATATCATTTACCAGATCCAAACAATGTCATCTTCATATATCTCTGTACTCATCTCCCGCCTGCAGAACTAAGATTTGAGCGTCGACTTCCTGGGATTTTTCATCGAATTTTTCAGCTAGGTTTTGCAGTTGTGTATTATCATCATTTGACCTTTCCTTTTATAGTCAGATCGTTCGTGGTTTGAGCTAGGGCTGTTTGCTGCTTTCGTGTTGATCAAAAAATTGTGCCTAAGGTTGGGGAGTTTCAGTAATTTCTTTCTCGTTGTAGATCGTGATTTCGGCTTTTAGGTTTTGGTTACTGGTGGCTGCGATTTATTGGTAGCTTATCGAATTCGCCCTCTCTGCATGTGTAAGCGTTGAATTCGGAAGTTTCATTTGGTTTTGTTCCTTACAGAGCTTCTTCTGCTGAAGATTAGAGATATTTTACGATCGATTGAGAAGTTTGTAGAAATTAGTTTCTGTGGATTGTTGTAGCCTGTAACTATATAAATACTGGGAGGGGATGTTTGGTTCTACATTGGATAGCAACCGTGTAAACAATGCTGCCGCAGGGCAGCTTCTTACTCCGACCCGCTTCGTCTGGCCTTATGGAGGTAGAAGGGTCTTCTTAAGCGGTTCCTTCACCAGGTTAGATCTCTTAGCCAGAAGTAGGGTAAATACTTTGGATAGTATCTATTGGAGTTATGTTGTGCATGGACTAATTTCTGAAATGAGGATGTGAACAGGTGGACAGAACATGTGCCAATGTCACCACTTGAGGGTTGCGCTACTGTTTTTCAAGTCATTTGCAATTTGACGCCGGGATGTCATCAGGTGAATACTGGTTTGATAATTTTGTACTGGATCCGTCATAACAAATTCTTTGTGAATTAATCAGTGCGGGAGCATCTAGTCTTTATTGTGACTTTGATATCTCTATCATTTAGTCTCTGCATTCTTAACTAATGCAATATGAATGAAAACCATATATACTTCTGTCATATTTGATTTCACCACCAACAGGGAGTGTCATCGTTGAACAGTCTTTAATCCAAAGTTATTTTATTCTCACGCAGTATAAGTTTTTTGTTGATGGGGAATGGCGGCATGATGAGCACCAACCATTCGTAAGTGGAAATGGTGGAGTAGTAAACACAATATTTATTACTGGACCAGACATGGTTCCCACTGGTTTTAACCCAGAGACACTCGGCCAGTCGAATATGGATGTGGATGATGTCTTCTTGCGAATGGTAAGGACCCTGACCTTTTTTTTTCTTAATGCTATGTTTGCTTACTTATTAGTATGTAAAATACACTATGTTAGCTACTTATTGTCTTTTCTAATCTTTGGTTGATGTTCTTCAGATATATATTTTTAAAGTGTCGTCATTAGTCCAAGTATGGTTGATTTTAGACAATTTTTTTAGAAAGCAGGAATACTTGAGTGACATAAAATAGTCTCTGAGGAGTAAGGACGACATTCAAATTGAGTTTCTGACTGCTTTTACACGATGATTATATTGTAGACCGATCCATCCCAAGAATCTATCTCTAGGATGTCAGGGGTTGATTTGGAGGTGTCTCGTCAACGTATTTCTGTTTTATTGTCAACCCGTACTGCATATGAGCTGCTCCCAGAGTCGGGCAAGGTCTGGTTTCTTCTTTTCTTATTATTTGATTATTTCTGTCGTCATGTCCTATCGACTATCAATAAGGATAGATTCTAGTTCTTACTTGGAAATTATTGAAGGTGATCGGAATTTTACAGGTGATTGCATTGGATGTTAATTTACCAGTGAAGCAAGCATTCCATATACTCCATGAGCAGGTTTGCTCTATTTACCAGTACCATATTGTCAGCTTCTGTACTTGTTGGGATGTTCCTCTCTCTGTATCTCACGTTCATGCAAACATTCTAATATTGTTGCATCCAGATCCATAAGGAAGTGAAAACATACTACATTTGACTAAATTTATTTCTAGGTTCTCTGGGTTTCTGGTTTTACTAATTTCAGATACTTTCAGGGAATCCCTTTGGCACCTCTTTGGGACTTTGGTAAAAGCCAATTTGTTGGAGTTCTTGGTCCACTCGACTTCATTCTAATACTGAGAGAGGTTGGATTCTTTAAAAAACTGCTCAATGCGTGAGGATTCCTTTGAGTTACTGATGTATAATTTTAGAATTTAAGAAGGAAAATCTGGAAATTTATAAATCTGATTTTGGCTACCAGAGGCTCTGTATATACACACACAAAGATATATCTGGAACTTTCCTCCAATGTTTCAGTTTACAAGTAAATTACCTGGTGTAAAATTTCGGTAGATGTTTTACTAGCTTTATGATTTTTTTTCACTCTTGTGTGGTAATTGCAACTCTGTGTAATTGCAGCTTGGAACTCATGGATCCAACTTGACAGAGGAAGAGCTTGAGACACACACAATAGCCGCCTGGAAAGAGGGAAAGGCTAATATTAGCCGACAATATGATGGAAGTCGGAGACCATATCCTAGGCCACTTGTTCAGGTGGGATTTTCCCAGTTGCTCTCTAACGCTATTACTACTGACGGCCGCATATCTTCCTCTAAATAAAAATCTCTATGGAGAATCTTTTATTTCACTTAGAAAATTATTCTCTTCTCATCTCTATAAAAAACTTTGACCTTTAGTGTTTTCGCTATCTAGGCTCACATATATGTATTGTTGATCTAAAAATATAGGTTCAAAATGACATGAGTAAGCACTGGCTGATCCATATTTTTTATTGGTTGGCATAATTTATTTAGGAATGTAACTGATTCAATATGCATGTCTACTTGTCTGCATGTTTACTTCTCAATAAATATACTTATTTTTTGTCCGCTTTTAGCAGCCTATCCTAGAAACTTCTGTTGCATGTTACAGTGAAAAGAGGTAGAAGATTTTCTCTCTTCTATTAATGTTTTCATATATGGTTATCAGGCTGGCCCCTACGATAATCTGAAAGACGTTGCCCTGAAAATTTTGCAAAACAAGGTGGCAGCTGTTCCAGTTATATATTCTTCTTCGCAGGATGGCTCTTATCCGCAGTTACTGCACCTTGCTTCACTATCAGGCATATTAAAATGTAAGGTCCTTCTTTAGTGAATAATACCTTAAGACACTGATAAGCGCTCCAAATTGGCTGTATTCACTTCTGAATTCACGCATGCATATGATTCTGAAATTTCCAAATATTCCCCAATTCATTTCTCTAAATTCTGTGAAGGGATGGGATCTATCAAAGGGATGGGAATTAGTGTTTTTATAGTTCGAATAGCCTGCCCTAAACTTTAAACAGTTTTTCCTGTTGACTATAATTTTTTCGAAATTTATTCTTCATCAGAAATTTAAAGCTCAAAGTAAGCATAATGTTCCAGGTATATGCAGATACTTTAGACATTCGTCTAGCTATTTGCCAATCATTCAGCAACCCATTTGTTCAATTCCCCTTGGTACTTGGATCCCTAGAATCGGAGAAACAAGTAACAAACCTCTAGCTACGTTGAGACCACACTCCTCTTTGGGTTCTGCGCTCTCATTATTAGTTCAAGGTAATCTGATTTTGCTCGTGTTTCTTCAATATCTGTTAGACGTAGCTCTACCTTTCTCTGTTTCCTCATAAATGAAAATGAATGAATGGGTCTTGCTTCATCTATGTCTTGTGTTTTCTGGTTTTTACAGCTGAAGTAAGTGCAGTCCCCGTAGTGGATGATAATGATTCGCTTATTGACATATACTCTCGAAGGTAAATGTGTATCTGTCAAACAAAATGATATGTATTAGCATTCCATTTATTGAAGATCATATTTGTTATTGGCACAGTGATATAACTGCTCTGGCTAAAGACAAAGCGTACACAAGAATTCATCTTGATGACATGACAGTTCACCAGGTAAACATCATATCAGAAGCCATGTTCCATCTAATGTCTGATAAAAGTAATTATTTAGGAGATTGGGTCCAAGTATAAGCTACATATCTATAAGCTATATCATCTGAGATTGTCTCCTTTCTAATATATCCAAAAGGATTCATAAAAAAGTGAATATGGTTGGTTCAGGCGCTGCAGTTAGGGCAAGAAGCGAGTCCACCAAATGGAATGTTGAACGGACAGAGATGTCACATGTGCTTGAGGTCGGACACGCTTCTGAAAGTGATGGAACGGTTGGCGAATCCAGGTATAATCTTCATAGTTGTTTATCTTCGTTACATCCATTGGAACAAGAACAAGAGATGTGAAGTAGTTAGTTTACTTGGGTTTGGTTTTATTAGGTGTAAGGAGGTTGGTAATAGTGGAAGCAGGAAGCAAAAGAGTAGAAGGTATAATTACATTGAGCGATGTTTTTCGATTCCTGATCGGTCTTTGACTGCCCCCCCCCCCCCCCCCCCCC